>JANAVB010006241.1:0-13436 GCA_029216955.1 Iris pallida
CGTGGAGAAATGTTTGAAGTTACAGATATCGGAGTGTACCAACTCCAGAAGATCTGTGCTTCGATTGACCCGATGAAAGGGTTTTCTAGTGATCTTCGTCTGAGCACACACCTCACACTTCTCCACCTTACCCCCACATTTGGAGATAAGTCCTAGACTAGACATTTTGTTAATTCTTTTACAATGAACATGTCCTAGTCTATTATGCCACAACTTAAGAGAATAATCAGAAAATGCAACTGCATTAATGTCTTCAAACTGGTTAACAAGCTGAATTTTAAACATGCCTTCGGTTTGATAAGCCTTCCCGAAGTATGTTCCTTTCTTGGACATCACCATCTGACCAACATTGATGTCCATCCTCAAGCCTGCGTTGCAGAGCAGGCTCCCAGAGATCAGGTTCTTGGCAATCGTTGGAACATGCTTCACACCTTGAAGCGTCAGAGTGTTCCCAGAAGTGAGTTTCAGTTCCACGGTCCCGATCCCCAGAACTTCAGCTTGGGCCTGGTTCGCCATGACAACCTTCTCAGATATCGGCTGGTACGTGACGAACCATTCCTTGCCTGAACAGACATGGCAAGTCGCTCCAGTGTCTATCCACCAGTCAGAGTCAACCTCCACAGTTGTGACCTGTCCGATCATAGCAACAACGTTAGAAACTAATGAAACCTTATTAGGCTCACATTTCTCTGATTGTTTAGGCTTAGATCTGCATTCACTCTTGTAGTAGCCTTTCTTGCCACAATTGTAACAAGTCACGTGGGACTTAGTCTTCTGTTGCTTGAAAGAAGGACCCTTCACTTTTAGATTAGCGAAGTCCTTCTTCTTGGGATGAGAAGCCGCCTGCTTCTCCTTGGAATCTCTCGTCTGCACAAGATTGGCTTTAGCCAACTGATTGGACAGAGTGTCTACCTTCTGTTGAGAACGCATCTCGTCCTCAACATGGATCTCTTGAAGTAGATCTTCCAAGCTAATGTCTAGCTTCTTTCTGTGCATCCTTGCATAGAAGGTACTCCATCCTGCAGGAAGTTTTGAGACGATCCCTCCGACGACAAACTTGTCGGGAAGGGGCATCTCTTCGTCTTCCAGTTTCTGACGCAGCTTCAGAAATTTCTTCACCTGTGACAGCATTGACTTTTCGTCCTCAAAGAGCAATTTGTGATATTTTTCAACCACAAACATTTTGCTCCTGTTCTTATCTTCTTTATACAGATTTTTCACAGACTCCCATATGTCTCTGGCAAGTTCCTTCTTTGAGTAGGATTCTGCCAGGGAGTCTTCCATAGCATTCAGGATGAGAAGCCTGCAGATGCTATTTTCTCTTCTCCACTTGGCCTGGAGTTTGGTAGCCGCGTTGATGGCGGCAAGTAGATCCAGTGTCTGGAACAGAGGGTTCTTCCTCCAACAGAACATGATCAACGTCTTTCAGTTGAAGAGTTAGGTACACCTTTCTCTTCCAGACTTGATAGTGCTCTCCATCGAACTTTTCCAACTTGCAGAAGTCCGATTGGAGGAGCGAAGCATTAATGTTTTCCATCTATACGGATCTTGTTTTGAGATTGTTAGTCCCGGGGCTTGATCAAAGATGAAAAACAAATGCAATCGAGATTTGAGATGTCACACAAAACTTTGCAGTGATCAAACTCAAGATCTACGATGGTACAAAAAATCAAATAGCCAAATTACAATCCGAAGGAGGAAAAAAGAGAAGAGAAGATCTCTCGTTCTTCCTTGCAAACGTGTTGCAATTGGGACAGAACGAGTTACAATAAAACCAGAGAGAGATGCGAAGAAGAACAATGCTGGGGTGTCAAAACACCGTTGCTCAAAGCAAGATTCGCCCCACACGATCTGCTTCCAGGAACCAGCAAGTTAAAGAACTTGTGGAACGCTCGAAGTCACCTCCGTTCAGACTCCTCGGATGGACTTGCAATGGCGGCAGCAACTCTCTCTCTTTCTCCTTTTCTAACTTGTAATTTTCGTAGTAGTCACAAAGGAGGCCAGAAGAGAGTATTTACAGAGAGAGGGTGGAAACCCTAACCGTCTCTTCAGTTATGGAAAGATTGAATCAAATCCCAAAAGATAGCAACGAGATTTAATTCAAATCCCACGAAATTAATTCAAATCCCACAAAGATAGGATCCGAATTAATTCAAATCCCACAAAGATAGGATCTGATTTAATCGCATTGATTCAGCTTTTCCATAACTGATTTGTAATCTGCACAGTCAGCGGATCCCTCCATGCGGCAGCAGCAGCAGCCTGGCCGCATGAGCCTACTGGCCGCATGGACCGCATGAGCCGCATGAGCCGCATGGACCGCATGGACCGCATGTGCCGTATGAGCCGCATGGACCGCATGGACCGCATGAGGTCGCATGAGGTCGCATATGAGCCGCATGGCCGCATATGAGCCGCATAAAGACCGCATGACTGCTGACGTGCTAAGTACAAAGTGCGCCAACAAAATGCCACATTACGCCTCATGAGCCCATGAGCACGAGTCCGAGTCCGAGTCGCTAAGCCCCGTTGGGGCTTAGCTCCAAGTGGAATTAATCCAAGAGAATGACAAAAGCATTAATGCTTAATCCTTGGAGCCTTATTCTTACCTCCTAGTAAAATCACCCACATGGTTCCCTCCTTAGGGTCACCACCCCATGTGCATCTCTCAACAACACAACCAAGTATATGTTGAGATAACTCATGGTGCATTTCCGATGTGGGACTATAATTTTACAAGGCATGTTGAGAGCAAGCTCTCTCCATGTAAAGAAAGCACCAACATATATTCATTGTCCTAAACCAAAGGATCCCGTAGAAATTTGGAGCATAAGTTATTGCCAAGGTAATTTCTGAAATCATAGTTGATTCTTAATAAAAGAAGAGGAAAAATAACACTATGGCTTGCATCCTTTTAAGAACTTTTGGGATCTGCTTGGTAACCGTATTTTTATCGATTTTGGGATATT
This sequence comes from Iris pallida, assembly GCA_029216955.1. NCBI lineage: Eukaryota > Viridiplantae > Streptophyta > Magnoliopsida > Asparagales > Iridaceae > Iris > Iris pallida. The sequence goes on from JANAVB010006241.1 coordinate 2,970, forward strand.
TTTGAACCGACCGTTTATGAAAACCTTTGCTTGTTAATTTTTTTTTAGATACTGATTTTGATCGGCTCAAAAACATTCCAAATTGATGTAATGTAATTTTGGGTGGCTTTATAAACATCTCAAATCGGTGGATTTTGAGGGATTTAATTATTTTATTCATTTATATTCTCACAAAAATATATAATTATAACTATTGATACTCTTTTCTATTTAATTTTATTCGTATAAAAAACTTTCAGAACCGTTCGTTAGTGAATTACTAAGCATGAATTGGACTGGTTTAAAAGTCGTTACTTAAAACCCACCCAAAACCGCTACGTGTCGGACTAAAGTGATGGAGTCGGATAGAGTCCATGTAGGGGGGTGAAAGGGGAGGTGGGACCCAATGGGACCTATATGTAAGTTGTGGGAGAGAGAGGGGTTGTAAGAATTTGTTAGACTAGCATTTTCCCTGAGTTTCCCTCTCTTCTTAACTTCGCAGGGATCAAACACTTGAGAGAGAGAGAGAGAGATCTCTAGTGATCGCAAGCAAAGAAGAAGAAGATTTTTTTTTTTTTTTGAAGGAAGAAGAAGAAGATGATGTTGAGGAGCTCCTCCACTCCACTTCTTGGTTCCCTCCTCCCTTCCTCTTCCTCCTGCTCCACTCCTCACTTCCATGAAAGCCCCAACCACCACCACCACCACCACAAAGAAAATGCTCCATCTTTGTCATCACCATCCTTTCTCCATGGCCTCAGCCAAAACCAAGAGAAGTACCCCAGTATCCGCAGAGCCTGCTCCGACGGCAACCTCCACTCCCTCCTCTCCTCCCCCCACCACCACCACCGTGCCAACCCGGTTCTCGACCCCATCCCTTCCTTCTCCACGTTCAACTCCAAAGGCGCCAATGAATATTATAACAAAGATTACGATGACGACGACGATGAGGAGGCTGGCATTGGGAGAGGCATCGGAGGGGGTGTGAGCTTCGTGGGGCATGATCAAAATCTGAACTTGGTGGAGAATTCCGTCGGCGGTCTCAAGAAGAGTGCTGCTTTTCCTGATCAGTTTCTTGCCGGGGGGCTCGGTATCGACAGGCTAGGCTCCGGGTTTGCGAGTGCTGGTGGGACTAATGGATAAAGTCTAACTTCGATAACTTATATATAAATATAGTTCACGTATATAAACATCGATAAAGTCTAACTTAGTTGGTTAAGTATTTAGAGTTTTATTTTAAAGGTGTTGACTCTCTTATACATATTTGAAATGTACTTTTTTTTTTTTTTTCCTTATAAGGGTCATGTATATCCTTTGCAACATAACAAAAGTCTATCATTCACGGTGCTAGTTTTAAGGATGAATCCTCCCTCAATAGACATGTATATTCATGTCTGTCAACAAGTTACTTGTTCCAAATTCCAATAAGTTATTTGTTGGTATACTTTGTTAGAACAAGTTCTAACCTTAGTACAAAACTTGTTCACCCTACAATTGATTAACCTGAGTACACGAGTAAGGAAGTCATTGTCACAGTATTGTCACAGTATGCCAAATTAGTATGGGAATTGCACGGCGACAAGGAACGGGCCTCTTGCTACTTTGAACAGGCTGTTCAGGCTGCTACTACTGACAGCTATATCTATCTGTCTATATTATTCACTAGTAAATGTACGTACTTTGTATGTATAATAACGTATAATAAGAATATTATTCAATTATAGTCAAATATTTTTTCTAACTCATGTAGTTAAGGGGGAGGTATTTTTATTTTTTTTGTTTGGTTGAGTTCGATTTCCAATGTTGAATATATAACATTTAAGAAAGGGTTACTGCTTTGCACCACCGCAGAGGGGTCGCCACAGTCGTCGGGGAGGATGGAAAATTTTTTGGGGGGATGAAAACTTTGGTAAAAATTTGAGAATGAGTAAGAAATGGTTATTGTTTCACTTTTACTCGTGGACAGCGTCGGAAGTATCCGTCGCTAAGTAGTCGGTATATTGCTAGCGACGAACTTGTGACGGAATTAGCGACGTAATTTAATACTGTATTTTACATATGATATTAGTCGCTATTCCGTCGCTATTTAGCGACTGATTTACCTCCGTCGGTAAGATCGGTCGCTAATTAACATTATTTTTGTATTGTACATACGGCTTAGACTGTTCATTTTTAGCTGTTTTGAAGCCTCATTATATAGTCGAATATATATATATATATAATATATATATTATATATATATATATATATATATATATATTATATATATATATACTTGGTTACAGTTGTTGACATTATTTTGAATAATTTATATGATATCTACAAATTATTATATATATATATATATATATATATATATATATATATATATATATATATATATATACTTGGTTACAGTTGTTGACATTATTTTGAATAATTTATATATAATATCTACAAATTATTTAGGTCTTGATTGTTTATTTTACTGAAACGATATCTTTCGATCAGCCATGTTCTTGCAGCATATGCCAGTTCTTATGGGAAACAGACGATGACGACGAGGGAGAACTCCAAGACTACTTTGGCTTACCAGTTCATCAAGAAATCTCGACCTCTGCAAGTACTTAGGTCTGGTGATGGATCCTAGGTGTGACTGTGTGAGCTTGGGCTTGTAACACCATTTGTTAGGAAACTAACATGTTGTAGAAGCAAGGAAGCTCATGAAAAATGGATATTCCAACCATTAATAAGTGTAAAGCATTATAGTATATATAGTTCTTGTGTGTTCCATAATTATGATTAATGTGAATAAATATTTGATTTCTTCTCTTCTATCACCTCATCAACATGAGCTGAAGAATCATTATCACCCTTATGCAATGCCAACTGAGCATATAGTTTAGTTAGAAAAAAAGTGAGTACATCTCTCTTTAATAGAACCCAATATTCAACTAAGACCATCTCCAATGGGGGGTTTCTATCTTTCCTTTTTCTATGGAAGAAATCCATTTTAGAAAAAACTTCTTCCAATGGTGATTTCTATCACCATTTTATCATAGGTGGCAATGATGTAGGATAGAAACTTTCTAGGAGGATTTCTACATGTAGAAACTCTCATAGAAATTCTTCTATCTCTCATGACAATTATTATTGGACCCCACACCATTAAATTGGTCTTTTTACTATGTGACACATATGATAGAAATGGAGAACCATTGGAGAGCATTTTTGTATGTCTACAATTTCTATGTAGAAACTCTTTCAACTAGAATAGAAATCTCCTTAAAGTACAATGCCAAGTAGGATAAGAACTCAATTTTAGAAATCACCATTGGAGATGGTCTAACAATGAAGCTACATGTCCGGCTGGAAACTTTCTAGAACCTAAATATTATCATGCTCCTTAATATGATATTACATGATAGTCATCTAGAAATGGTATGAACCCTCCTAATGCTTATAGATGTAAGTAAGAAATATTTTAAAATCCTGCAAAGAATATCCAAGAGCAATATCGGAAAAAAAAAAGTTCTCAAGACTACATACAATTCTAGAATATTCCATATACTTCTCTAAAGTAACCAATGGCTTGATAAACTTTACAACACAACTTTGTCTCGTTGGAATGAAAAACTTAAAAGCGCAAGTTTGAAAGGAGGAAAAAAAATTAAAATTACTAATAACGTACTTATAGTTTTTTTTTAAAGCTAATAGATGTATATAAAATAATGTAGAAAGTTGAGTTATAGTTTAACTAATAAGTCAATGTCAAATATCAAACTTTATGGGACAAGCTTGTTTTCATGTTGTCATTAAGCCAAACGTGCTCATTGTCACATTCACGATCATTTGCTAATGTATCCGAGCCGAGCCAACACCATAAGCTACTTGGAGCGCGCTAGTGTATGTGTAACTCGTGATATTAGTAGGTAATGATATTGGTATTTGTACGTAAGTTATGATTGATATTTATAACATGTGATTTCGCTAACTAATTTATGATATTTGTATCTAATTTGTAATAATTGTAACTAATTTGGACACATCGGAAATCACTTGTGAAATTGTTGGTATGGAGCACGTCTCATTTGGAACTCGGTGTTACAAATGACAAACGAAACAAAATTGCACACAAATTGAAGGGAAAAAAAAAAATGTAGACCAAAAGCTCAATGAACCAAAGTGAAAATAAAATAATTTCTTTCAAGACTAAGATGCAAAACATGTAAATTAAAAGTAGAATTCCAGCCGTGGAATTCGAGGACGTCAAAATCGAAATTCGTCATACAAATCTAGAAGAAAAACTAATTAGTGGGTTCAAGGGCCCACGTGTCAGCTGCTATATTGTTTCCACTAGGAGCGTGTGGCACCTCACATATATATATATATATATATATATATATATATATATATATATATATATATATATATCATCCATGATATTTTTAATCTATTATTATTTTTTATATGAATAAATTTATAAAATTAGATGGTGGAAAATTGTGTTGGGAAAGAAGCGCGGAAACCTTTCCCCAAACCGGAGAGTACCTGCGAGAGGACCGAGCAAACAACGCACGAACCCAAAAACAAGCACAAAAACAACCACGCAGACACAGAGAATTTTTGACGTGGAAACCCTTGCGGGAAAAACCACGGGACGATCGGAGTCCAACCCTGAGAAGCCTCCACTAATGGAATAGAAGAATTACACCCTCTACAAACTCCTCCCGATCCAAATCGGATCCCCACAACACTCAGAGACAAGAACAATGATCACAAGGCTACGAAGAACGAGAACGACGAGTAGAGATTACCCGAAACACGATCTCCTTCGATCCTCCGTCTTCTTCTCCGAAGTTGCAATGGCACTCTTGCCTCCTTCTCTCTCAAACTTGTGTTGTCCAATGCGATAATACGATAATGAATTAGGGTTGAGAAACTCAATATATCTCCCTAATCCCGCAACCAACCTGGACCGTTGGATTAGATCCAATGATGAAAACTCATCCAAAAAATCGCTTCAGCCCCCGACGACACAGAGTTCGGCCAGAACTCTGTGTGGGGCAACCAGCACCTACTGGCCAAACCCTGGAACGGCCAGACCGAGTTCGGCCCGAACTCGCCATGGGACCGAGTTCGGCCCGAACTCGGATCCCCTGCTTCCAGCAGCTCCAGCAGCAACAGCAGCAACTCCGTCGCCTACTTCCCGAGCTTCTCCGATATCGGACGGCGCTCGTCGCACTCCGGGGTCTTCTCCACATAGGTTGGGAACCCCACCCACTCCAACAAATCTCTCCCTTCACAACTATGGGGAGGACGTCGTCATCCCGACGACCTGCCTGCAGTACTCAAACTTCCCTCTTGGTAGAATCTTCGTGAACATATCAGCTCCGTTGTCATCTGTATGCACCTTCTCAAGCTCCGCGTCCTTCTTCTCAACCACATCCCGTATCCAATGATACCGGTCTCGATGTGCTTGGACCGGCTATGAAACGTCTGATTCTTCACAAGATGGATAGCACTCTGACTGTCGCAAAGCAAAGTATACTGCTCTTGCTTCAGTCCCATTTCCTGCAACAGCTTCTTCATCCACAACAGCTCCTTGCAAGCCTCCGTCGCCGCAATGTACTCTGCCTCTGTCGTCGACAAGGCAACACACTTCTGCAACCGCGACTGCCACGATACTGCTCCTCCCGCAAACATCATCACGTAGCCCGAAGTCGATCGCCTCGTGTCTACATCTCCAGCCATATCAGCGTCGGTATACCCAACCAGTTTCGGCTCGTCACCACCAAAGGAAAGTCTCCAACCAGCAGTGCCCTGAAGATATCGTAGAATCCACTTGACCGCACTCCAGTGTACCCTTCCAGGATTCGAAAGATACCTGCTAACCGTACCAACTGCATGAGCAATATCTGGCCTCGTACACACCATGGCATACATAAGGCTTCCCACAGCTGAAGCATATGGAACCCGCTCCATATCTTCCTTTTCGTCTTCGGTAGATGGACACTGCTCCTCAGTAAACTTAAAGTGAGCCGCGAGGGGGGAACTCACTTTCTTCGACCCGTCCATCCCGAAACGCTGAAGTACCGGTGAATGTACTTCTTTTGGGACAAGTGTAGCAGCTTGGACTTCTCTCTCGGCTGATCTCCATCCCAAGAATAGTTTCGCTGCGCCCAAATCCTTCATAGAGAAGGCCGCGCCCAGTTTGCTCTTCAACTCCGCTATCCTAGTGGCATTTCGACCCACTAATAGCATATCATCAACATAGAGCAATAAGATGATAAAATCATCATCGGCAAAATACCTCACAAATGCACAATGGTCCGACGTCGTCCGTGCATAACCATGCTCCCCATAAACGACTCGAACTTTCTGTACCACTGCCTCGGAGCCTGCTTCAGACCATACAAGCTCTTCCTCAACCGGCAGACCAAATGTGACTTGCCCTTCTCACAGAATCCCTCCGGCTGCTCCATGTACAACTCCTCCTCAAGATCACCGTGGAGGAACGCCGTCTTCACGTCCATCTGCTCGACCTCCAAGTCGAAACTGGCTGCTAATGCTAGCACCACCCGAATAGACGAATGCTTGACGACAGGCGAAAAGATTTCATCATAATCCACGCCTTTCCGCTGACCGTAGCCCTTGACTACCAGCCTCGCTTTGTATCGAGGGCGAGTAGCATCATCCGTCTGCTTCACTCTGAACACCCATCGATTCTTCAAAGCCTTCTTGCCCTTTGGCAACCGCACCAGATCATAAGTAGAATTGGTGTGCAAGGAACTCATCTCCTCCTGCATAGCCACCATCCACTCCTGCCTGTGTTCGTCTTCCATAGCCTCTGCGAAACTTTCGGGCTCTCCCCGTCAGTCAGTAGCACATACATCCGGCGAGTATCTCGTAGATGGTTATCGATCCCTGTTGCTCCTTCTCAGTGGAGCCACTGGTGCTGGCTGTATACCGACAGCCTCCTCCCCTTCAGAAACTACCTCTCCGGCATGCTCATCCTCCTGAGGGACACCCTGACCACCATCAGCAGGCTGATGATCAAGGTTGGGAGCAACTCCATGTACCGGCTCCCCCATAACTGGATCCTCTACGATGTCCTCTGGAAACTGCTCGAAGCGAAATGACTCTAACTCAGGCAATTCCTCAGCCTCAGAAGGCGTCTCGGAATCCTGAGTGTTGGTCATGGTCTGATCCTCGACGAACACCACGTCCCTGCTTCTGTAGAGCTTTCCTTCCACTGGGTCGTAGAGTCTATAGCCAAACTCATCCCGACCATAGCCGACAAAGACGCATCGCCTCGTCTTCGGCTCAAGTTTGGTCCTCTCGTCCTTCGGTACATGCACGAAGGCTTTACAACCAAACGCCCGCAGGTGATTGTATGACGGCTCTTTGTCGTACCATACTTTGTCAGGCACATCACCCTGCAAAGGAGCACTAGGAGACAAATTAATAATATAAGCAGCTGTGAGAAGAGCCTCACCCCAATAACTGCCCGGCAAGTTTGCTTCTGACAGCAAACACCGCACCCTCTCCATCAGTGTCCTGTTCATGCGCTCCGCTACACCATTGAGCTGAGGTGTCTTTGGCGGAGTCTTCTGGTGTCGTATCCCTTGCTCTCTGCAATACGCATCAAAGGGACCGATGTATTCACCGCCATTGTCGGACCGAACACACAACAACTTCTTGCCCGTCTCCCTTTCAACGGAGGCCTGAAACTCCTTGAAAGTAGGCAGCACCTGATCCTTGGTCTTTAAGGCATAGACCCAAACCTTCCTGGAACAGTCATCAATGAAAGTCACAAAGTAAGAAGCACCACCAAGAGATTTACCTTCATAGGACCGCAGACATCCGAGTGAATCAACTCGAGCAACGCCGGCTTCCTCGAACTTGGGTGACTCTGGAAAGACACCCTACTTTGCTTCCCAGCCAAACAGTGCGTGTTTCTCCAACTTTGTAGACTTGAGCCCCGGAATCACTTTTCTGTTCACCAAGTAGCTCATCCCCTTCTCGCTGATATGGCCGAGCCGCCTGTGCCACAACTCGGTAGACGCGTCACTGACTGCGTTCACCTCCTGTGCCCCCTCTGCGCTCCCCTCCATATAGTAGAGACCGGACTTCTTGCTTCCTCTGCAATCACCATCGAACCTCTGGAAAGCTTCCACTGACTATTCCCGAAGAGACTGAAGAATCCCTCGTCCCAACCTTCCAACCGACACCAGGTTGAAACGGATATCAGGGACATGACGAACATCCTTGAGAACAAGAACCACACCCGTCTTCGTTCTCAAATGCACATCTCCAATGGCAACCGCCTTCGACACATCTCCGTTGCCCATCTTCAACACGCCACAGTCGCCTGTCGTGTAAGTGGCAAACAGTGCCTATTGTGAGATACATGTGCTGAAGCCCCTGAGTCCACCAGCCAAGAATTGTCATCGCAGGCGAGGTTAGTAATGACCTCATCACCTACGACGATCACATCGTCTCCATGTACCGAGGCCGCCGCTGTAGTGTTCTCTCTTGCTTTCCCTTGTCGCCCTTCTTCTCCTTCTTCCAAGCGAAACAATTCCGCTTGATATGGCCCTTCTTACCGCAATGATAACACTCTGAGTCCTCGTACCGACCCTTGGACTTCCCCCTGCTCTTGTCTCTGCCACCACCTGGACCCTGCTTTTGCCCCTTCCGCGGCTCTCTGAAACAAGTGCCTCTGAGTGGTGGGATGTGGATGAAGTGCCCTGAGAAACGTCTCCGCATCTCTTCATTCAACACCCCGCTCTTGGCAAACTCCAGACTGACCACGCCCTCTGGAGCAGAAGCGATCATAGATACGTACGGTCTCCCACGAGTCTGGCAAGGTACACAGCAGCCACAGTCCCTGAACTTCGTCGTCGAACTTGACTCCCATAGAAGATAGCTGGTCAACCACGCCCTGGAAATCACTCAAGTGATCCGTATAGACGCCCATCCTTGTACCGTAGACCTATCATCGTTCGGATCAGGAACAACTTGTTTACCCCGGTCTTCTTCGCATACAAGGATTCCAGCTTATCCCACAACGTCTTCGCGTGCTCAATATTGGCAACGTGATTGTACACGTTCTCATCAACAAACTGCCGTATGTACCCACACCTGTATGTGCTCGAACTTCCAGTCCTCCTCGGATTTATCACTGGGCCTCTCGGATGCAAACACAGGTAGATGCAGCTTCTTGACAAATAGCAAATCCTTCATCTTGCTCCGCCAATAATGATAGTTTGTGCCATTAAGGTTCACCATGCGCACCGGGCTTCGCGTCCATCTCCTCTCTGGTTCCTCTGTCAACTCCTGACACCCTTTGAATCCAAAGCTCTGATACCACTCTGTTGGGAAAGAAGCGCGGAACCTTTCCCCAAACCGGAGAGTACCTGCGAGAGGACCGAGCAAACAACGCACGAACCCAAAAACAAGCACAAAAACAACCACGCAGACACAGAGAATTTTTGACGTGGAAACCCTTGCGGAAAAAACCACGGGACGATCGAGTCCAACCCTGAGAAGCCTCCACTAATGGAATAGAAGAATTACACCCTCTACAAACTCCTCCGATCCAAATCGGATCCCACAAACTCAGAGACAAGAACAATGATCACAAGGCTACGAAGAACGAGACGACGAGTAGAGATTACCCGAAACACGATCTCCTTCGAAAACGACCTTCGACCTCGTCTTCTTCTCCGAAGTTGCAATGGCACTCTTGCCTCCTTCTCTCTCAACTTGTGTTGTCCAATGCGATAATACGATAATGAATTAGGGTGAGAAAACTCAATATCTCCCTAATCCCGCAACCAACCTGGACCGTTGGATTAGATCCAATGATGAAAACTATCCAAAAAATCGCTTCAGCCCCGACGACACAGAGTTCGGCCAGAACTGTGTGGGGCAACCAGCACCTACTGGCCAAACCCTGGAACGGCCAGACCGAGTTCGGCCTGAACTCGCCATGGGACGAGTTCGGCCCGAACTCGGATCCCTGCTTCCAGCAGCTCCAGCAGCAACAGCAGCAACTCCGTCGCCTACTTCCCGAACTTCTCCGATATCGGACGGCGCTCGTCGCACTCCGGGGTCTTCTCCACATAGGTTGGGAACCCCACCACTCCAACAAATTGAACCACTTAACTTCCATAAATGTCCATTAAAATGTGGTACACATGGGATGTATGAAATAGAAGATTATGTGGGTTCAGTTAACATTAGGATCGGAATAAATGGAATTTGGAAGAGTCTCTATAGCGCCAAGAATGGAAAATGGTCCTACGAATTTTCCATATTTTTCAAATCACCCTTTCTTTTGATTTAAAAGAGGAAAAAAACATGGTATGAATTTAGAAAACGCAACTCGACCCAACCCAAACATCTTCCTAAGAGCATCATTATAACGTCCATCCCATTTTCTAGATTCTAGATTAGAATGTAGAGTTCAATTTGTAGATATAAGTCTCAGTCTAGTCCCAATTT
>JANAVB010006242.1:0-32546 GCA_029216955.1 Iris pallida
GTTGACACTCTGATTTACAAAAGTGGGAGAAAACCTAAGAAAATTGCTAACTCTCGGCTCATTGGCAAGAAGGGCAGCAATTTGGCTCTGAAATGCTCTATGTTCTGTCCATTTAAAGAGGCATATGTCCTCTATTTATAGTCGTTTTACACTGAAATGACTGTTATGCCCACACAGGTAGAAAATATACTGATTTCACTGTGGGCGCATAGTGTCCCTTTGGGCATATAGGGTGTAGGCGCATAAAGACTGCAAGATCGTGGGTGGATCGGGGTAGATCGTGGCTGCATGCTTGATGCACGATTGCTCGTGGAGACTGACGTAGCCGTATGCCACGGCCTATGATTGATCATGGATGTTGACCCGATCGTAGGGTCATTTCTGTCTTGGGCGCATAGTGCTGGAAGCAAACTATGCACACACTTGGGCGCATGATTTACTGCATGGAGAAAATGCTGTGGGTGCAAAGCCCTTTGGCCATGTGGGCGCATAACATCTTCTTCATGTGGATGCATAGTCCTATATTTTCATGCTTCTACAGTCTATAAATAAACATCTGGACAAAATATAAACCTATCATCTCCGCACTGAGGTATATAAAGTCATAACTCAATCCTAAGACATCTAAGAAAGATAGCACAAAATATTATAAGATATGATAGAAAGATAAACTGGAAATAGATGCAAGATCACAACACAAGTTTAGAGTTCAAATCCTAACACAAGATCCCAAAATATAAACTATACTACAAGTCTCAAGTACTAGCTTGATCACAGTCCAATCAAGCCTAACTAGTCTATGTCTAAGCAGGCGGTGCGTCCTCAATGGGAACCAGCTCCACAGGAATGTCCATGTAGTACTCACTGTCTATGCCAAACCCATAGAAGGTCGAGCAGTCAGCCTCTATATCATCTGTAAACATCAACGGGGTTATCCTGTCAGGATATGATCAAGTATAAATGCTAACAGCAGTTCTATGTGAATTGATAAATTCTATAAGAGACAATTATAATGGAATACAAGATAAAATATCAAGACTGGAATATAAACAAGAATGTAAAATTGGATATCATGTCAGGGTATGAAATACTGGAATATAGAATAGTACAGGAATATCTGATGTATTATAAACATAAATGGTACCTTGAGATATTAGAGTTATGTGATCAGCTTGGGTTAGGATCAGGCTGTTCCATTTGACCGGCTATGCACAAGAACAAGCACAAGTAAAACTGGAGATCAGGCCAGCCAAAATGGAAAGCTATTCACAAGTAGTATCAGGTCAGGCTACACCCTATGTGTGGTAAGGATGGAGCTATGCACAAGTAGTAACAGGAAAACATGAGGGATATTGATCACATAACCACTAATAACTCCCCATCCGAGTAGTATAATAGATCCGAACATGACACGTCATGACACAGGATTCAAAAGCAGGAGGCCAACCCACTCCCAAATCAGTGTCTATACAAGTACAGGAAACAAGATCGAACAATACACCCATATACCAGGAAAGTCCAGGAATAACATCTCATGACATCGACATATACTAGTCCATAACCATCGTTAGGAATCAAGTAAAATAATACAAATGAATCGGATATAGCAGATATCAAGACAATGAAAACTATCAGTGAATGTACTCGCCTGTGGTCCTGAGCTATCAATGAGAATCGATACCTAGAGTCATGTCACAGACCTAAAGATGAGATATATATGAGTTAATTAGGGTTTGACAGTGTATGGCATGATATTCTAGTGTATGCTATGCGAATCTAGGTCAACTCAGTCATACAAAGTCACACTAGGTCACAGTAGGTCATACAAAAGCATACTAAGTCATGGTAAGTCAAACAAAGTCAAACTAAGTCAATCTAGGTCAAGTAAGTCAAACAAAGTCAAACTAGGTCAAGGTAAGTCAAACTAGGTCAAGTTAAGTCGAACAATTTCAATCTAGGTCAAGGGTTGACCTACAATTGACTTTTGGTCAACTGGTCAACTCTGGTCAACTCCTAGTCCATTTTAGGTCAAATTAGGTCAATAGTTGACTCATAGTTGACTTTTGGTCAACTGGTCAACTGATCAACTCTAGTCCAATCTAGGTCCAATGTTGACTTACAATTAACTTTAAGTCAAAACAGTCAATCTTGATCAAACATGGTCAAATCTAAGTCAAGCATCCTATTCCTAACCATTATCTACCAAGATACCATATACCTTGGTCCTATTGGTATCCATTACTAAACCTTGGTTGGAAGTCAAATACCTTAATCTAGATAAATATACCTTAATACCCAATACCCATACTTAGATATCTAGTAACTATCTATATACCCCCAAGCTACTAGCTAACCAATAACTTAGATATCTAACCTTAGTTACCTAGGTAAACCCAATACCTTGCCTTGAAGGTAAACTATTACCTTACGGAAAAAGGTAAATCTAAGATATCCCAATATACTACTTGGGTATCTCAATATACCAGTCTAACCATATCCTAATATCCTACTCTCTTGATACCCTCAAGATACTATCATACCCACTTTCTAACATCTACTAGCTATCCAAGTCATCTAACCAAGATACCAACTTACATAGGATACTCTAACATAGATACTAACTTCTAGTCTAGGATACATAGGGTATCTAATTACCTATCGAAGATACTAACATATCTATGTAGGATACTATCTTAGATATCCTAAGATACTAGCTAACTCATCTAAAGATACTAACTATCCTACGTACTCTAATATATACATTATTCTTTCTCCCCCAAAATGGTAGATAACCAACTCAACATATATATAGATATACTCTATATACTACCCATGGGATAATATCATATAATCTAGAATACCAACTCTAGCCTATATCCTAATATCCTATCCACCTATGTAATACCCAAATTGTAACTATTACCTACCAAGGTATCACAATACCTTGGATACTAGGTAATACCCTTACCCTAGTAATATTTACCTTAGGCTAGTAGATAACCCACTAACCTAGGCTAATAGATCCTAAATAAACCTTAGACTAGTCTTAACCATCTATCCTAGTATCCTACCAATACCTTGCTATTACCTTATCCTTACCTTAGGTAATTCCCATTACCTTGAAGGTAAACCCGTTACCTTGAAGGTAATTCAATACCTTACCTTGTAATAGGGTAAACCCCATTACCTTGGTGAAGGTAAACCAATATCCTAAGATATCTCACATTACCTTAGTATCCTAAGATACTACTTTATATCTCAAGATACCAAGTATCTTAACTCTAACATATCTAACATAGATATCTATATCCTAAGATATCTAACTTTAACATAGATAGACATCTAACTAACAAACTCTAACTATCATATCAAACCATCTATCTAACATATAACACTAACCACACTCTAGACACTAACTTAAGGTATTCTAACATATATCTAACCACTCACACACACATGGACACAATCATCCTACCGCGACAAGTCAGCTGAAGAGGCGTGCTTCGACGGAGGCAGATTCATGAATTCCCAAGAAGCCCAAGAAGATGTTATCCACTAAGGATGGGGGCATAATACAGCCTTCGGCGGCACCAACAGAACCAACTCCATAGTGGTATGTAATTTTAGCATCTGTCTGACTCGGTCTTTCCTCTTGTGCTTATATACCTTCTTTGCAGGAGGTATTGAAGAAGAAACCCCGGTCTTCGGGTCGGGTTCGAGTAAACTGAAGGAGGTGGCAAGCCGTCTGATGAGCGTATCCCTCTGATTGTGTCGTCTCCCATAGATGAGACTTTAGATGAAGCCATTCCGGTGGAGGTTTGACCTCTTTGGACCGGGTCGGAGATGATGCTGCAGCATCTGAGAATATTAAACCTTCTCCACCAACTGGTCGGAGAGGTAAACTAGAGTCTTCACAGACGATGAAGCAAATAACTGTGGGGGCCCAAAGACTGGTGTGGAGCCCCGAAGGAAGTTATCATGCAAGATACTCCGGGTGAGGGGGATGAATGGGATTTTCTTCTCCGGATGACATCCCTCAAGAGGATGTTGAGAACGTTGAAGGGTACTACGTGACAGGCGAAGAGGAGAGACTGAGGAGTTAGTGGCTGAGACCTCTCCTAGTCATGGTATGGGGGAACCGACTTTGCAAGAAATTTCAGTTCGTGTCCTATCCTTGTCCCAGTGATGGGGACTGAGGGGAAAGGAATGACTCTTTTGCCAAGCCTACACCCATTCTGGAAACCGGTGCTGATGAAGGAGAAGTGACTCATTTGCCGAGTCCTACTCCTGTTTTGATTAAAAAAGAGACATGAGGGTCATTCTCCCTCCATATGTTGCTCTTGTCCCTTCGTCAGGGGTAGAGAATCTGTTCCAGTTGCGGATGTTGCTTCAGGTCTGTATGGCGGACCCGAATGTTGTGGGGCCCTCTGGGCCGCTTAGACAAGCGCAAAGCCCCATGGTGGAAGACACCCCCTCTGTTCCTTCTACTTGGGGGACAGTGTGGTGTCCCTCCAGAGACTCAGCTCCGACGGTTGGTGGGTTTGTCGACATCATCGGTGGGACAGAGTTCATGAATATTGAAGCCCAAGCTTAACCCTCAAAGGTACGACAACTGAGGATTCTATGAGCCAGGTTGTGGCTACATCATCAGTCCAAGGTGTCAAAGCCTCTGCAAGTTTAACTACTCCTTACGTAGTGGCTCTAAAACTCCTGCTATGACGCCTCAAGTGTTGGCCAATGCAGATGAATATGTAAAGGTCATCGTCGAGGCTTTATACAAGATATTGAGGAGAGGGGTGTCAGCTGTGCCGGATGAAGGCGGGAGCTTCGTGACTGGGAAGCGATGGCGATCCCATATATCGGGTTGATCCAAACTCATTAGGGTCACGACCACATGGTAGAGATGGAGTCTTCTGTTGCTGAGCTTGATCATCACCTTACTGAGCTCCAGAATATTCGACAAAATAATTTTTCTGCTTTGATAGAGGAGGAGCGAACAAGCTAGTGGCTGAGGTTGAGTCAGCCTATTCTGACACCATGTTTATCTGGAGCAGGAGCTGGCCGATGCTGAGGCCAAGGAGGAGAGATTGTCTTCGTCTATGAAAGAGAAGGTCAATCTGCGGGAAGCCCTGAATGCTAACATAGCGGAAGTCGATGCCAAGATTGCCTTCTTCAGGAGCAACATGCTCAACTTCTGGCTGATTCTGAACGAGTACAGGCTGACCATGTCCAGCTTAAAGAAGAGGCAGCAAATTTCACTCGCCATGTGGCCTTCCTATTCCGTCAGAAGAAGGAGTTGGACGATAAATATGCGGCTGATCTTGCTTCTGAGGCCAGACAGACGATGCGTCGTGAGGTTGAGCATCGTGTTTTAGCGACTATAGAGACCAGGGCCAAAGGTTTAAAGTGTCGTATTGACGAGCTGTCTGTCGATCCTTAGTTTCTTCGTCTTTTATTCATTGCTTTTAGTTAGAGACGCAGCTGTCTTTTTGTTTGTCTTGCAAATGTAGTCCTTCCACTTTCTGACTTTAAGAAATAAAGAACTTTTTTGCTTTGTTCATTCTTGTGATGAATCTTGTGATCTTTTGGTGGACCTATTATCTTTTGCGTACTTGGTTTCTAGGTACAGATAATAAGTTGAGAATGGAGGAAACGACATATTTACTCAGAGGTGATATGGACATTATAAATACGGGTTAATTGTAGACCTTTCCTGCTCAGAGGTAATATGGACGTGGTAGGAGTGAACTCTATAGGGATGTATAGAACAACTCAGAGTGATGTACGTGGACGTTCTATGACCAATGTACGACACGCAGGGGTGGTTGCACGGGATTTACTCAGGTAATGTGGATATGGTAAACATAGTTATGAGCGTGATCTTATGTAGTGTAAGGTTCTTCTTTATGGGGTGTAGAGAAGCAACTCAGAGGTGATATGGACATGGTTGTTCTCCTACTGGAGATGCAACGGAACAACTGTTCCAGGAGCATGTGATTGTCAAAGGAGGAGCGTAAACTTGGTTTGTCAAGTTCAAATTTTCTCTCTAGGGAGAGGGAAGTACATTCTGAAGGATGCCAGGAGTAGTACTTCTTTAGGAACTTACCGTTGATGGGCATCAAAAACAAGTTTCCATTAGGTTGGCGAGACGGTAAGCACCGTTTGAGTATACCGTCTCTATGATGAAGGGTCCTTCCCATTTGGGTTCGAACTTTCCCTGTGTCTTGTGGATCATCACTATCGGTCTCGAGACTGCAAGAACCAGGTCGACTACATGGAAAGTTCTCTATTTGACACTTCTGTTGAAAGCCTGTAAAATACTGGCTTGATAAAGTTTGGTGCATTGTTGAGCCAAGAGACATTTTTCATCGAGCGCTTCCAACTCTTAACGGCGACATTGATTGTCTTCTTCCATCAGTTGGTTTGTGATCGCCACTCGGAGTGAAGGTATCTGGATCTGTAGAGGCAGTACTGCTTCGCTTCCATATACCAACGAGAATAGTGTGTTACCAGTCGGAGTCGTACCAAAGTACGATAGGCCCAAAGGCATTCACCGAGCTTCTCGTCCCAGTCACACTTGTTGGATGACGACCTTTTTGAGTAGCTTGATGATGGTTTTATTAAAACTTCAACCAATCCGTTTACTGCTGGATTATAGGCGGTTGATGCCATATTTGAATGCGATTCTTGTCGCAGAATTGGTGAACGCATGGCTGATGAATTATAGACCATTGTTGAGGCCAAGGAGAGGATTGTCTTCGTCTATGAAGGAGAAGATCAATCTGTGAGATGCCTTGAATGCTAACATAGCGGAAGTCGACGCCAAGATTCGCCTTCTTCAGGAGCAATATGCTAACTTCTGGCTTATTCTGAATGAGTACAGGCTGACCATGTCCGCTTAAAGAAGAGACGATGAATTTCACTCGCCATGTGGCCTTCCTATTCCGTCAGAAGAAGGAGTCGGACGACAAACATACGGCTGATCTTGCTTCTGAGGCCAGACAAACGATGCGTCGTGAGGCTGAGCATCGTATTTTAGCGACTATAGAGACCAGGGCCGAAGGTTTGAAGTGTCGTATTGACGAGCTGTCCGCCGTTCCTTAGTTTCTTCGTCTTTTTTTCATTGCTTTTAGTTAGAGATGCAGCTCTTTTTGTTTCTTTTGTAAATATAGTCCTTCCACTTTCTGTCTTGAAGAAATAAAGAACTTTTTTGCTTTTTTCATTCTTGTAATGAATCTTGTGATATTTGGTGGACCTATTATCTTTTGGCACCTTGGTTTCTAGATACAGATAATAAGTTAAGAATGGGGGAAACCGACATATTTACTCAGAGGTGATATGGACACGGTAAATACGGGTTAATTGTAGAGCTTTCCTACTCAGAGGTAATATGGACGTGGTAGGAGAACTCTGTAGGGATGTATAGAACAACTCAGAGGTGATATGGACGGATGTTCTATGATCAATGTACAACCTAGGAGGTGTAGAACAATTCAGAGGTAATATGGACGTGGTAGGAGAACTCTATAGGGATGTATTGGCCCATTGGTCATGGTCAATCCTAATTTTAATAATTGATCAAACTCTGTCTCGATATACGAATCAATTCAGATGTTTACTAACGACGTTTTGGACACTGCTCAAAGATTGGATAGCTACTCAGTTCAAGACTAAGTTCAAGACTGATGAGATCTGTTTGCCACTCAAGATTGTATCTCCTTACGTAATGTAATTTTATTTTTATTGAGTAGGAATACATTGTACACCAAGTCGTACTGGCAAATAGGCTATCCGAAATCATTTTTCAAAACTGACCTATTTTTAAAATGCCTATGTTTAAAAAACACTTTTACAAAAACTTCTGAAGGATTTTCAAAAAGCCAAAATAATTTTTCACAAAATCAACCTGACCAAACCCTGACAGAACTCGGCCAGAGTTTGCCAGAGTTCGGACATGGTGAACGTTATGTGAATGTTTGATTTTGAACTTGGTCTCCCTTCAGTTGCGGTTGGTTACAAAGAGTTCTGTCCGAATTTTGCCCGAATTCGTCAGAGTTTCTTTGGAAAAACTATAAATAGAGAAGATTTCGATCATTTCAAAACACCAATTCACTTTCATTCTTCTCTTCTAAAGCTTACGTTTCTTCAAAGAGTTCTAAAAAGCTTCATTTTCAAATCCCAAGCTAGTTACAATTCTCTAGTCAATTTGCCGGTACGGTGGTCTAGAAGATTTTAAAGAAATTGTAATCAGAGGCTTGATTGAAGAAAGACTCTTCAAAACTGAAGTTGGTCGAGTTCTTCGTCTTAAAGCTCGCATCTGTAGAAGTTACAAGGACTTCGTATGAAAACTTGCGGGACTTTTCAATAGTGGATTCAATTGGAAGCTAGAGTTCTTCCGACTGGACTAGTCCTCACAAGGGAAAACCAGTATAAATCTCTGTGTTTGCGTTTGCCTTCTGATTACTTTTCATTACAGTTATTTACTTTGTGATTATTATTATTTCTGTGATAACTGCTAACAAGTTTTTAATTAGCAATATTCCGCTGCCTACTCTATTCACCCCCTCTAGAGTATTCTGCTTTACGACGTTCCTACAATTGGTATCAAAGCGGGTTATACAGGTAAAGCAAGGTAAAACTGCAGCTATATTCAATTGTTATATAGATCACAAAATTACACATGGTAACTGTGAAATTACAAGTGAAGGCCAAGCCACAAACAGACCTCTACTGTTTGACGGCACAAACTACACTTATTGGAAAACACGTATGAGTTTTTCTTAAAATCTCTTGATTTTGACTTATGGTCTGTAGTTATTGATGGCTACAAAAAGCCTCCTCGTATTAATGTTGAGGAGTTTTAGTTGAAATAGTCCATGATAAATATACGGAGGATAAAAAAAAAGGCCAGTCTTGACGCACATGCTATTAACGCTTTATTTTTGCTTTAGACAGAACTGAATTCAACATGGTGTCTACCTGCACAACATCAAATAAAGTGTGGAAACTTTCGAAGTAACCCACGAAGGAACAACACAAGTCAAGGAGTCAAAGATCAGCAGACTTATTCAGGAGTACGAGGCGTTCAAAATGAAGCCAAGTAAATCAGTACTCAGATGTTTACGAGATTCTTGGATATTGTAAATCCTTTGTCGTCATTAGGCAAGGAATACGGTAACCATGAAAAGATTTGCAAACTTCTACGAGCTCTCACAAAGAACTGGCTTTCAAAGGCTACAGCAATCATTGAAGAAAACGACCTCTCAACAATGTCTCTGAAAACACTCATGGGTAAGCTACTCACTCACGAGTTAGAACTTCAAGACTTTGAAGATGCTACACCAAAGGAGAAGTCAGAAAAGTCGATCGCTCTCAAGGCTCAACATAGAAGAACTGTCGAAGATGATTCTGACGACAGCGACTCTGACTCTGAAGATCAAGCTCTTCTGGTAAAAAAATTCAAGAAGTTTATGAGATTCAACAGAAGAACAAAAGATAGCAACACAACAACAACGACAAAGATCCTATTTGTTACGGATGCAAGAAGAAAGGACATATAAAGAAAGATTGTCCAACAGCATCATCATCAATAAGAAAAATTAGCAAATATGACAAAGGCTACCTGAAGTGATCTACATCAAGGAAGTACGCTAATACAAGCATATGGCAAGAAAGCGAAGCCAGCGATTCAGAAGACGAACAATCAGATGACGTTGCAAATGTATGCTTGATGGCTTACGATCAGGTAATCACTAATCCTCTGTTTCATCCTTATGATGATTTCACATTTGAGCAACTAGGAGAGGCTTTCAGTGACCTGTTAAATGATTACAGGAAACTGCGTAGTAAATATGAAACCTCTAAAAAGGTACTCAAAGAGTACAAAGTGAGATAGAAAGACTTGCCGACCAACTAGATCATGTTAGAAATAATAACTCTTCAATTGAGTCTGGTGAGATTTCATTTTAAGCTGTTGTTATACGAGACTATTAAGTTATCCGAAGAAAAAAGACCAAACCATCATCCAGCTAAAGGAAGACCTATCTAAGGAGAGAAAGAGTCTCCAGTGCACAAGTCAGAATAGAAACACTTACATCTGACTACACTAGACTATATGACACCTCCAAAAAGTTGGAAATTAGTTTAGGAAAATGGCCTGAAGTTGCTGCTTCCTATTCTAACACGTGTCAATTACCGAATCATCGGAACACACCCAAACCAAACACTGTCAGACCAAACCATACCAAACCTATGCCCAAGAAGACTAATAGGCATTCATTCTTCTATACTAGAAAACCAAAACCTACCAATCATGCACCTCACACAACTTTCAACACTCAGCATACAAATATATTATTGTGGCCTCATTGGTCATATCCTCTGCATGTAGAATCAGAAAGTTAGTAGATTTAAATGTTTATGCATGGATACCAAAAACTAACCAGTCAGGACCCTACAAGAAATGGGTACCAAGAGTTTCATTGCAAATTGTTTTGTAGGTGGAACGCCCTTCTCATGCTAGTAGCAAATGGATCCTCGACAGTGGTTGCTCACGGCACATGACCGGTGATGCTTCATTATTTGCAACAATGTGAAGAAGAATAAAGAAGGATACGTCTCCTTCGGTAATAATTTAAGATGGTACATAATCGGTATCAGTGACATTGGTAAGGCTCCCTATCCTGTGATTAAAATCTCTGTCTAGTTACGAGTTAAAACATAATTTCTCAGCATCAACCATTTAGCTGATACAGTTATGGTATTAACTTCGTCAAAGACAAATGTACTATAGTTGATAGTTAACTGGTAGTACTATCTTTGAAGGTATCAGGAAAGACAACATATATGTTTTCTATTGTTAGAATATGCTAACAAAACAGGTAGGTTTGATGGCCAAAAGCATTGAGAGTCAACTATGGCATATGAGACTCGGTCATGCAAATATGGATACAATTTAAAACTATCTACAAAGAAGTTGGTACGCGGCTTACTGGACATATCTTTCAAGAAGGATACGATATGTAGCGAATGTGAAAAGAACAAAGCTACCTGATCCTCCTTTAAATCTAAGGACGCTGTAAGTACCACTAGGCCTCTACAATTGTTGCATATGGACTTATTTGGACCAAGTAGAATTGCTAGTCTAGGTGGTAAGTTATATGCATTTGTCATTGTAGATAATTTCTCTAGATATACATGGGTTTTTTTTTGCACAAGAACGATGCATTGTCAGAATTCGTCACCTTTTGCAAGAAAGTATAGAATAAAAAAAGTTTCATGATTACTCGCATTCGTAGTGATCATGGCGGCAAATTTGAGAATGTAGAATTCAAACAATTCTGTGACACACACGATTATTTGCATGAATTTTCCTGCCCTAGGACTCCACAACAAAATAGAGTTGTGGAAATAAGAACAGGACTCTATCTGAAATGGCTAGAGTAATGTTGAACCAGTTTAGTCTACCTAGATACTTTTGGGCTGAAGCTGTCAATACAGCGTGTATATTCTCAATAGGGTTCTAATTCGACCTATATCGAAGAAGACTCCCTATGAATTATGGTTTGATAGAACACCCACTGTTTCATATTTTAAGATTTTTGGTTGTAAATGCTTTATTCTTAATACTAAAGACAATCTGAGTAAATTTGATGAAAAGGCCGATGAAGGTATATTTTTAGGTTATACGGCAAAAAGCAAAGGGTACAGAGTCTTCAACAAAAGAACATGATCATCGAAGAATCAATTAATGTCAAGTTTGATGAGCTAAATCAACACTTAGACGATGACGACAATGAAGACGTGATTACACCAAGTACAGCTACTGTAAAACCTTCACAAAAAGACAAGCAAAGAAGCCGGAACCAGCAATCATGAGGATACGCCAAAAGAGATAAGATTCTTGCCAGATCATCCAAAGACTTGGTAATTGGTGAGATTACCAAGGTGTAAGTACTCGTTCCTCAGTAAAGATATAGCTTCTTGTGTTGCTTTTATTTCACAGCTAGAACCCAAAATATTGAAGAAGCATGTAGTGATAATTTTTGGTTAGATGCTATGCAAGAGAATTAAACCAATTCGAAAGAATCAAGTTTGGGAACTTGTTCCCAAGCCATTGATCATCCAATCATTGGCACCCATTGGGTATTCTGAAACAAACTGAACGAGAATGGTTTAGTGACTCGCAATAAGGCTCGAGTCGTAGCTCAAGGATACAATCAAGAAGAAGGTATCGACTACGATGAGACTTATGCCCCAGTTACGAGATTAGAATCCATTCGTATGTTATGTGCATTTGCATGTTTTCATAATTTCAAGTTATTTCAAGTGGATGTCAAAAGCACATTTTGAATGGTTTTATAAAAGAAGAAGTTTATGTAGCTCAACCTCCCGGTTTTACTGACTTCAAAAATCCTGTATGTTTTCAAGTTGAAGAAAGCCTTATACGGTTTAAAACAAGCTCCTCGTGCTTGGTACGATCGTCTAAGCTCTTTTCTACTTGATAATGGTTTTTTAAAGGGAAAGGTTGACACTACATTGTTTATAAAATATTTGGATGACAATATTTTGATTCAAGTCTATGTAGATGATATTATTTTTGGATCTACTGATGAATCTCTTTGTCAAGAATTTTCAAATTGTATGCATAATGAGTTTGAGATGAGCATGATGGAAGAACTGAAATTCTTTTTCGGACTGCAAATCAAACAAACCAACAATGGACGTTCATAAATCAAGCAAAGTACACAAAAGATCTATTAAAGAAGTTTGACCTGGAAGCAGTAAAAGCACTTAGCACTCCAATGGCAACTTCAACCAAGCTTGATATTGATGAACAAGGCAAACCTGTCGACATACGTAAGTATCAAGGTATGATCGGTAGCTTACTGTATTTAACTGCTAGTCGACCAGACATTATGTTTAGTGTTTGCTTGTCTGCACGTTTTCAAGCCAATCCTAATAAATCACATGTGCGCAGTTAAGCGTATCTTTCGATACCTTAAAGGCACTTCTTCTGTCGGCTTATGGTATTCCAAAACCACGTAATTTGACCTAACCGGTTATTCTGATGCTGATTTTTCCGGATGCAAAGTAGATAGAAAAAGTACCAGTGGCACATGTCATTTCCTAGGAAAAGCACTAGTCTCTTGGTTTAGCAAAAAGTAAAATTCTGTCGCATTATCAACAACCGAGGCTGAGTATATCACCGCAGGACGTTGTTGTGCACAAATTTTATGGATGAAGCAAACTTTAGAAGACTATGGATTGTATTTTACACACATACCCATTTTCTGTGATAATACTAGTTCTATTAATTTGACTAAGAATCCAGTATATCACTCTCGTACTAAGCATATCGAGATTCGACATCACTTTCTTAGAGATCATCAACAAAATGGAGATATAGACCTTGTATACATAGACACACAGAATCAATTGGCTGACATACTTACAAAATCCTAGTGGAAGATCGTTTCAATTATTTACGTCGAGAATTAGGAATTTTAGATATCAATAATATTAATTAATTTTGTTTTATTAATTAATTTATTCAATACTCAATAAACTGTTTTCGAGACAAGCTTAAAAAGAGTCTGTCTGTCACCACGACTACGGTCGAAGCGAAGCGGTATTTAAGAGTTCTCCGGTGAACATTCGTTAGCTGGGATGGTACTCCTACTGCTAATCTGAAACAGATGCTGAGTAAAGAATATTAATTTATAAAATAATATTAATTATATTATTTGAAATTTAAAATTACTAAACTTTGAATTAAATATTTAAAATAAATTGATGAAAAAGATGTGGCCCATAAATTATATATATATTTATATATATATATATATACCCAGGAGAACCCTTGGCGATTTCGGCCCAAGTTCAGTCGAATTCGGCCAGAGTTGGCTGGGTGTATATATATTTCAGTCAGAACCCGAGGCCCCCATCTTCTTCATCTCTTCCAAAACTACATCACAGCAGCAGTCGCCCGAAAACCTAGTTCTCCTCCACCTTCTTTTTCCATTCTACGTTGAGATCTTCATCCAAAATTTGGATTCGTGCAGAAAATTGTGTCCTCTACACATACTTGATTCTCAGAAGGTATAATTCCTTCTCTCCTCCACTTTCAAATTTTTAGGTTTCTAGTTTTTTTGGGATAGAATGCCTAAGGGATTCAATCCTTTCAAGAGGAAGAAGACTCATGCCAGTGAAGAGGCATCGTCTTCTGATCTGCACACGGATTCCTCTTTTATCGGTCCAATCGGATGACGGTGCATCGGACGAGTTTGTTTTAAAACTCCCAACCAAGCATTACTTTGGTATGCCAATTTTATTATGTATACTACCAGATCTCCGATCAAGTGGACTGTATTTCCTAATCACCGTCCTTACTTTGAGGCATTAGGGTTACATCACTTTGCTACTTTACAATTCCTATCGCCACTAATTCCATTAGATTGTTTTACTGTAACTTCGTGTTAGACACTTTTACCGCGAGAACTCGTGTCGGCAAAATAGATATCGAGTTTAATGATGAATCGCTAGTAGAAATCTTTGGTCTTCCAAACGAAGGTGCCCCGCTCGATGACATCACTGACTTCGATTTCCCCGAGGGCACGTCTCGTCAGTTTCAAGAATGAGCTTTGTGCGCGCACGTGCTCGTCCTAGAATGTTCAAGGCCAACAATTTGAACTTGTTTAACTACGAATTACATCGCATCATCTATTCCACTCTACTTCCAAAATCTACTTCTAAAGATGATGTCACTGCCCTAGAACTTTCTGCTTTATATCACATTCTTAAGGGGATTCCTTTTTCTGCCCCTAAGACTATCTTTCAGATGATGGGTAGATGTTGCGGTAGAGATGTAACCTCTTGTATGCGATGATTATCCACGTATCTTTGAGCAATTTGATTGACTTATCCACTTGTGCTCTGGACCATGAGCCCAAGTTCCTCAAGCTTTCTCGTCGCATCATTGCCACTGCTCCTCCACCTCCTGCACCTGCTCCTACTCTACCTGCTCCTACTGCACCTGCTTCCTCAGTCTTACCCTATGACCTTTGAGGGTATCCATCAGCACTTATCAGATCTGTAGACATTCTTTGTTGACACTTCCAGGGAACATGAGTTCCGTGACATGACTCGGTTCCAGGCTATTGCCAACTCCTTTGCCGATCTTAGATTTGTACAGACGGGTCACTCTGCTAGCTCTCTTCCTAGATACCCTTCTGTATTTGGCTACCACATTGATGATGAGGAGGTCCACTCTCTGTTCCAGCCAAGGAATGCATACGACTGGTATCGTACTTCTGGTGCTGCTCCACATACTTTTAGAGCTGGCACTTCTGGAGCTGGTCCCTCTGGACATGCTGGTACTGCAACCGATGATGATGAGGATGAGGATGATTTTTGAGTTGTTACTTTTTGAGACTGATGACTTTGTCTTATGTTTACTTGAAAATGCTCCTACATTCCAAGATAGTATCAGTACTTTTTTTTATTTGGATATGATTGGTGACATTTGATAGACATATTTTTATGCTTCAGTTTAGCATATGACTCAGTTTAGTTTATTTTATTCAGCTTTATTATAGCATTTTATTTCTTTAATGCTTCCATATAAACTGCATATGTCAAATACCATGCCTGTTTTGTTTATACCATATCTGTTTATCTTATTTTTGTCTGTGTTGTTTATACCATGCGTGTGTTGAATGAATTTATTTCTTTTTGTGTTTCTTCACTGATTGTACTTATTCAATTATTGTAGGGGAGCTTTCTCTTTGCAATTATTTTGCTAAGTGACAACGAGGGAGAAATAAGATCTAACATCTTCATGAATACAGGTTATGAACAATTTTTTCAGTACTATTTTGAATTGATATCGACCAAAGATGTTATATCGGTCAAGGATTGTCAATTATCAAAATAGGAGAATTATTGGCCCATTGGTGATGGTCAAACCTGATTTTAATAATTGATCAAACTCTATCTCGATATATGAATCAATTCAGATGTTTACTAACGACATTTTGGATACTGCTCGAAGATTGGATAGCTACTCAGTTCAAGACTTAGTTCAAGACCGATGAGATCTGTTTGCCACTCAAGATTGTATCTCCTTACGCAATATAATTTTTATTTTTATTGAGTCTAGGAATACATTATACACCAAGTCGTACTGGCAAATAGGCTATCCGAAATCATTTTTCAAAACTGACCTATCTTTTTAAAATGACCTATGTTTTTAAAAAATATCTCTTTTTCAAAAAGCTTCTGAAGGATTTTTAAACAGCCAAAATAATTTTTCACAAAATCAACCTGACCAAATCCTAACAGAACTCGGCCAGAGTTCGGCCATGGTGAACGTTATATGAACGTTTGATTTTGAACTTGGTCTTCCTTCAGTTGCGGTTGGTTACAAAGAGTTCTGTCCGAATTCTGCCCGAATTCTGTCAGAGTTCTGCCTTTTGGAAAACTATAATAGAAAAGGATTTTGATCATTTACCAATTCACTTTCATCTCTTCTTTTCTAAAGCTTACGTTTCTTCCAAAGTGTTCTAAAAAGCTTTCATTTTCAAATTCCAAGCTAGTTACAATTCTCTAGTCAATTTGCCGGTACGGTGCGGTCTAGAAGATTTCAGAGAAATTGTAATCAGAGGCTTGGTTGAAGAAAGACTCTTCAAAACTGAAGTTGGTCGAGTTCTTCGTAGCAAAGCTCGTGTCTGTAGAAGTTGCAAGGACTTCGTATGAAAACTTGCAAGATTTTCCAATTGTGGATTCCACTGGAAGCTAGAGTTCTTCCGACTGGACTAGTCCTCACAAGAGGGAAACTAGTATAAATCTCTGTGTTGCATTTGGTTCTGATCACTCTTTTCATTACAGTTATTTACTTTATGATTATTATTATTTCTGCGATCTAACTGCTAACAAGTTTTTAATTAGCAATATTCGCTGTCTACTCTATTCACCCGCCTCTAGAGTATTCTGCTTTACGATTTTGTTTCTACTGGATGTATAGAACAACTCAGAGGTGATATGGACGTGGATGTTCTATGATCAATATACAACCATGCAGGGGTTGGTTGCACGAAATGTTTACTCAGAGGTAATGTGGACATGGTAAACATAGTTATGAGCGTGATCTTACGTAGTGTAAGGTTCTTCTTTGTGGGGGTATAGAGAAGCAACTCAGAGGTGATATGGACATGGTTGTTCTCCTACTGGAGATGCAACGGAACAACTGGGTTCCAGGAGCATGTAATTGTCAAAGGAGGAGCGTGAACTTGGTTTGTTAAGTTCACAAATTTTCTCTCTAGGGAGAGGGAAGTACATTTTGAAGGATGTCAGGAGTAGTACTTCTTTAGGAACTTACCGTTGAATGGGCATCAAAACAAGTTCCAATTAGGTTGAGCGAGACGGTATACACCGTTTGAGTATACCATCACTATGATGAAGGGTCCTTCCCATTTGGGTTCGAACTTTTCCAGTTTCTTGTGAGTTATCACCATCGGTCTCTTGACTGCAAGAACCAGTCACCTACTTGGAAAGTTCTCTGTTTGACACTTCTGTTGAAAGCCTGTAAAATACGGAATTGATAAAGTTTGATGCATTGTTGAGCCTAGAGGCATTTTTCATCGAACGCTTCCAACTCTTACAAACGACAACATTAATTGTCTTCTTCCGTTAGCTGGTTCATGATCGCCACTCGGAGTGAGGGTATCTGGATCTCTAGTGGCAGTCTTGCTTCGCTTCCATAGACCAACGAGAATAGTGTGTTACCTGTCGGAGTCCGTACCATCGTGCGATAGGCCCAAGGCATTCACCGAGCTTCTCGTCCCAGTCGCGCTTGTTGGATGACACGACCATTTTGAGTAGCTTGACGATGGTTTTATTAAAAGCTTCAACCAATCCGATTCCTGTCGAATTATAGGCGGTTGATGCCATATTCTGAATACGATTCTGTTGCAGAATCTGCTGAACGCATAGCTGATGAATTGTGGACCGTTGTCGTGGATTATCCTCCGAGGTACCCCGAAACGGTAGATAACGTGATGCTTGATGAAGCTGATCACCTTTGAGCTTTTCACCTCTGTCAAGGGTACTACTTCTGCCCATTAAGAGAAGTAGTCGATGATTGTTAGGATAAAGTGGTGTCCCCTAGATGAGGGAGGGGTGATAGCTCCTATATGTCCATGTCCCAGGTTTCAAATGGCCAAGATTCGACCATAGGATGTAGAGGCTCTAACGGTCGTGGATGAAGTCGGTGTGCAGTTGGCAAGCACGACATTTATTGTATACTCAACAGCGTCGGCCATCATAGTGTACTAGTAATAGCCATACATCGAAGTCGGTCCTGTAGCTTAGGACCGGGTTGTAAGCTCCGCATCTTCCATCATGGGCTTGTCGAAGAGCTTCCGCTGCTCCTTCGTTGATAGACATCGGAGGAGAAGTCCATCGTAGGAGTGCCATACAGCATTTTAGTGGCCGTATCGTAATAGAACCGAAACGAGTGCCTTCTGACCGAGACTGCTTCCTTCGGGTCTTCCGGAAGGATCCCATAGACGGTAACGTCGATGAACAGGAATCTCCAGTCTCTGACGTTGATGCTGGTGTCAGTAGTCATGGCATGATTTGTTCGCATGTACAGATTATTTTTAGGGCAAGCCAAATCCTGATCCACCACTGTGATGAAGTGTTGAGTTCCGACGGGTGCTGCCAATAAGGCCGCGAGGCCATCAAGAGCGTCAGCCTCCAAGTTTTATAGCCGAGGCACATGTTCTATGAAGAATTCAGTGAAGGTTGAGATAATTCCAACGCTGCTTTGTGATAAGGGACCAGGTCTTCATGGCGGACCTCGTATTGTCTTCGAACTTGATTGACGAAGAGTTTTGAGTCGCCGTAAGACTCGAGGTATTCTACCCCCAGCTGCTTTACTAACTAGAGATCCATGATGAGAGCATTGTACTCTGCAACTTTATTGGAGCACGTTTCTGAAATGGAATAAGCATGCTGGATGACCAGCTTGTCGGGGATGTGAGGACACACATAAAAAATAAGAAGAAACGTTGTCTTTTATTATTGGCACAAGGCACCACAAATCGAGTACGCCTGAGAGATCCTCCACTGAGGATCTCCGAGAATAAAAAGAATTCTGGTGAATGAGACGATGGAGATCGAGCGGCAATTGCTCCTATACTCCGTTAACATTCCGATTTACAAAAGTGGAAGAAAAACTAACAAAATTGCTAACTCTCGGCTCACTGACAAGAAGGGCAGCAATTTTGCTCTTGAAATGCTCTCCGTTCTATGTTTTTGAAGAGGCATGAGACCCCTATTATAGTCGTTTTGCACTGAAATTACTATTATGCACCCACAGGGGAAAATACACTAATTTTCCATGAGGGGCATAGACTTTCTTTGGGCGCATAAGGTGTAGGTGCATAAAGGTTGCATGATCATGGGTTGATCGTAGGATTGACATGGCCATATGTTTCGGTACACGATTGCTCGTAGAGACTGACGTGGCCGCATGCTTTGGTGCACGACTGGTCGTGGATGTTGACTGAGTCATGGACCTATCCTGACTTGGGCTCATAATTTGGAATAGGAGTATGCGCCCCCCTGGAGGAGCCATGCAGGCGCATAGGCTTTGTTGTGGGCGCATAGGCTTTGCTCTGTAAGTATCTGCCGCTTTCTAGCTTGGGCGCATAGCAATCTCTGACTTGGGTGCATAACTCATTTCTTGCTTGGGCGCATAGATGCTTATTGACTTGAGATGCTGAAATTTTTATGCTTCTACAAGACCCCCTTCAAATTTTTTGATACTCGAACGAGTTCGAAATACTTTGAAAGAAGCATGGGAGACTGTCTGGGCGCATAGCAAAAACTCCTTCTTTGGCCACATAAAATTTTGCCAGGCTGTCAAAAGATTGCTGTTGAGATCTTCCTCGAAAATCTGTACTGATAGATTCATTGGATCGGAATTTGAACAGGTCCATCCTTCGTGCGTTGTCCACATGAGCAATTAGTAGCCGTATAATTTATAAAAGACTAAGTCTCCGTGTGGACGCATAGTCTATGTGGGTGCATAGTCTATGTGGGTGCATAGTCTTGCCTCCATGCCTATAAATAGGCCTTGAGGAGAGAGAAAATTTATTCCTCTCTTTTATTCAAAAACTTTCAAGAGACCCTTCATCTACTCTTTGCACGAATCATGTCTCCCAAGGCTACCAAGAGATCTACGAAGGGCAAGGAGGCTGCACCGAGCGGTTCTCCTCCTTCGACAGCGTCCCAGCTAGTCCAAGACCCGATTCTAAGTGAGGCTATGCTTCAAAAATAAAGTCTCGAGTGTTAATTTGTGACGCTCAGACTCTTTTCTGCTCGGGCGCATAACTATTGATATGCGCCCAAAGCAACACGCTTCTGTGAGCATTCATATGCGCCCATAGAAGCATACGCCCACACACGGTTGTGTGTTATGCGCCCACACACTGTTGTGTGTTATTCACCTACGTAGAATGCTTCCATGCCTGAGCGCTATTATGCGCCTGAACTGTTATGCGCCTACATGCTTGTTGAATGTCATGCGCCCACTTGTAGCACATGTGTTTGAGGACTTTATGCGCCCATAGACAGTTTGGGCGTATATCCCTTTGGGCGCATAGGATTTTACCAGCACTTTGTTTCTTTCTCTGCGGATTCTAAGTCTAACTTTTTCTTCTATCTTTACAATTAACATGGTCATTCCGGAGCTTGGTGGAATCTATTTCGGCTCTGCTCGCCAAGTTCTCGGAACAAGCCTCATAACTAACATGATTAGAAATATTCATGCCAAGATCAGCCATGACCAGCCTTCGGTACGAACAATCGTTATACTCGAACAGGATAAGACTTTCCTGAAGTAGATGATAAACGATGAGAAGCTCTTGCTTGGAGGGGCGCAGCACTTTCAGAAGCCATACTTTTTGTTTGGTGACAGCTTGGTGTTTGAAGAAGGCGAGACGATACGCATGAAAAACCCTTTGGTGGTCAGGATAAACAATCAAAGGATATGGTTGCCGTCAATGGATCGCCAGTATCCTCTGTCGGCCTTCACTGATCTAGCTGCGCGATGACAGATGAAATGGGACCTAGCCCCTGAACTTCCTGGGGTTGTCTTTGGAAAGATACAGTTCAGCTTTAGTGATTGGAAGAGGGACACTTTTATGTGTGTCAAGGGCTCTACGTCCTACTCCACAAGGGGGCTGCAGCCCGGTGCTATAATAAATGACATCCCGAGTGACCTTTATCCTTATGCTGCCGACACACTTTATAATCTGATGATGTCGAAGAGTGTGTCATATCCCACAGGGAAGATGTAGATGGAAGGTTGGAGGTACCCTGTTTCATTTTGGGTTAACCTTACTGAATGGGTGCTTTCAACTTATAGAACCACCCTAAAAGTTGTCGGCCTTTTTCATGCCATCAAAGCCACTCAATATGGCTTAAAGACGAATTGGCCCATGTTCATTTCTCTGGCGGAGTTATACAAACATCACACCGGTACTTTCTTCACTCTGGACGGGGAGATGGACCTAGCTCTTCATGAGATGCAGGAAATATCGAAGCTTCCTTGGGGCACAGAGCCGTCTGAAGAATATCTGCCTCGTGATGAGGAACTTCGAGACCTCGAGAATAAAAACTCCGAGATGATGGGCGTATACAAGGAGTTATTCTGCCACTTCCTCATCTGTCACATGATCAATAAGAAGGAAAGGACTGACGAGGCCAATCCTCATACGACAGCCTGGACGAGCTATATCTTTGTTCAAGTAGAAGGAGAGGATTTGGCTTCCTTTATGATTTGTAAGCCCTAACAAAGTCCGAGATAGAGGACTTGATGATATATTATGACACAGCGGATGTTGAGGATAGTGATGATCCTGAGGGGAAGTTCTCGATCGGCCACTACATTCGGTAGGCTGAGTTTAAGCTGTCGGAGAAAGCCGTACTGGCGGCTTTTCTGATGATCTGGATCCGCGATTGTGTAGTCCCTAGTGGTTCAAGGTCTATTGAAAGGATGAGCCGGAGCATGATACTTCTGGCTGTAAAGCTGGCTTTTGGATACCGACTCGCCCTGCTACCTGCAATGGTTTGCACCATTCAACGGGGCCTGCAGGATTTTGTTGGAAATACGGTGACCCCTGACGGTAGAGCAGACTTCCCTCGGACAGAACTCCCCTATCATTTTTTAATGAGATGGCTGCTTCTGCACTGTCCCAAATTGATGAATGTTGGGCCGATGGCGGAGTCTTTGGCAAGAGATGCCTTTCTTTACTGGTTCCGTAACGTAGATTGGGCCGTCACTGGTGTACCCGCTTGCAGAAGGGCTTTTGGTTTTCTTCAAAATTATTAGTTCTTCAGGGTATCCCCTCCGTACGGCAGTGGTAATGCAGGGGATGCTTTAGTGGATGAGGGAGCCCATACGACTAGACTGACTGCTGTGGCGTTCCATTGGCATCAGTCTATTAAGCCTTCACATCTAGTGCTCAGGAATAGGAATCACATCTATCTGGAGCCTTATTTACCAAGCCATTCGCACGATAATTTGGGTATTGTCAGCTTCTTTTGGGCAATCCCAACCCACATCTGGATTCGATAGGGAGCTTAATCGATGGGGCATATACATCGGTTTATTATAATGCCGGATGCACGGGAGCAATTTTCACCATGTCCGAAGATAAGCCCGAGACCCACCTGCTTTATGCTGCTGCCAAATTTTATACTCAGATCAATACCTTTCATCCCTGGTATGATCGTGAGCAAAGTTTGATATTGGGGACCAGGTTTGGCCCCACTCCTGCGAAGCGAGCCCGAAAGACGCCAAAGGGCAGCGGAAAAGAGTGCGCCGCTCCAGCTGTTAAGTCGGCCACAGCACCACGACAGGGAGCTGCTCTTAGGAGGCTAACAGTGCCTCCAAGGAAGGGTATCGAAGACGATTATGCTCTCCCCGATCCTCCTCAGAAGAGGAAAGCTTCAACGGAATCGACCTAGAAGCCAACTTTTAAGAGGAAGAAGAAGACCGTCGCCCCAAGGCGAGCTGAGGAAGCGGGTGTTGGCTCAACTCCTTTTAGAAGATCTTTCCAGTAAAGCGGGAGAGGTGGAACAGCGTTGCGGGCCGTTACCATTCAGGAGGTAGATCCCTTCTTATACTCCATAACCATTTTGGTTAAACCGTTATAAGCTTTCGCACCGTTGCTTTTGTCCTTTGCACAGGACCCGGAAGTTGCGATTGAGGCAGGTGCCTCCTCGTCTGAGGAAGTGGACGTGACAATAGTGTTCCCTTCTTGTCCTCGACCGGCAGACGACGTGCAGCCTTCCCCAGTCAAGGAGGCAAAATCAAAGGATGATCAGGGCGAATGCCAGGATTATGGTGGCGACCAGAAAGCCAACCCCTCATACGACATCTCTTTGGGGGCTATATCTGAAATCGGGGCTATAATAAAAGAGTTGGACGAGAATCAAATAGAATCGGCTCACCCTCCCGCGGGTACGTTATCTTTGCACCTCTCTTCGGATGAGGTTTTTTCGACTTCGATTGTGCGTGCTCATCGTGAGGCTGACTGCCATTGTGTATTCTCTTGTAGACAAGGAGAAGGAACCATACATAGAGATAGCCCAAGATATTGGGGGAGGCAAAGAGGTTGTCCCTGGCTCCTCTGGGGTTGCTGGTGCGGAGGATTCTGTCAGTAAGCCGACATCAGCTACAGAAGGAGAGGTTGAACAGCCTCCTGAGGTGGTCGTTGCTGAATCTTCTCTCGGTCCATCTGGGGACGTAGAAGATATACAGCCAGATGCTGCTCGGGGCCTTGACATTGTTCTCCTTGAACAACCTGGGCCTGCCCTTGGCTTCCTGGTAACCAAGGCTGATGACCTAGTCCAATTTGGCACTGAGCATGCCGAATGTACGAAATTACAATTCTTTCGTACTCTTTCAGGTTCTTCCTTCCGTTGCTAATATATATATTATTTTCCTGTCAGGTTCGACTTCTTGTCAAGCATCTCTTCCTGGAGCAGAAGATCCACATCAAGCTTTCTCCCCGACGACCTCCTCCAAAGACGACGAGATGGCCCAGAAAGTCATCAAAGCTTTATATTCTATCCTGAAAGTAAAGCTTCCTGGAGTTCTGAACTGGAACGCCGCTTTTGGCCCTGTGAAGGCCATTTCTAAATGTCAAGTGGCAGCCCTTGAGAGCATTGCCGGCTACGAGGAGCGGGCTAATGGTCTGAGGAAGGTTCTGAATGACTTGGAGGACCGCGTGGCCAAACTCAGGGAAGCCAAACGATGAAACCCGACGTCGCTCTTTCGTGAAGAAGACGAGGCTTTAGTCACGGCTCTCGCGGAGGAGGAGGCTACTTTCTAGGCTAGGAAAGATGCTCTTGCTCAAGAGACCAGCGAATTGGCTGATCAGTATGAGCAGTTCAACGCCGTGAGTGAGGCTCATGTTGCTTCGAAGAATAAGCTGGCTGCCCAAATCACTGAGAAATATAATCACTTCATGCAAATCTAAAATTAGATTGCCCAACTGGAGGCCAGCTTGAGGATATATGTGTCTGAACAAGAGGATTATTCGGTTCAGGCTGCCGTGACTGTCACAACTTTATACCAATTAAAAGAGCAGTTGGTAAAGTTGGAAGGAGAGCACGTGAAACTGATCCCCTTCTAGGATGAAGCTGCCCGAAAGGAGGAAGCGTGCCGTCGTGCTACTGCCAAGTCCGAGACTGAGATTGCGGCTCTAAGGGATAGCATCAATTGGTTATGTATCCCTTAGATCTTCTTTTGTAATAGGCTCAATTAGCCGTCAAGACTCTTGTATCTTCTTTTTTCTCTGTCTTTTGATAGACATTTTTAATAAAGAATCTTTTTGCTTTCAAAATTCATGAATAAAGTTTGTGAAATATCAGAACTAGAGGTAATGTGGACGTAGTAAGGATATTTCTGGTGGGTATTTCGCTGGAAAATTGGATGTGGGCTCATTATCTGTTTTATATTTCAGGTTCTTGAAGATTGATAATAAGTTGAAAGAAGCTGCTAATAGAGGTAATATGGACGTAATAGCAGAGAACGTTTTATACCTCGACCAAAGGTAATATGGATGTGGACGGGTATATAACATTTAAATAGGAGTCAGTAAAAAAAATCAGAGGTCATATGGACGTGATTATTTTGACGAAGGGAAATTTTCGATAGGTATTCCGCTGGAAAATTTGATGTGGGCTTGTTATCTGTTTTATGTTGAAGATTATCGAATATAGATAATAAGTTGAAAGAAACTGCTAACAGAGGTAATGAGGACGTAATAGCAGACGATATTCTATATCTGACCAAAGGTAATATGGAAGTGGATGGATATATAACGTTGGTAGGGGTGGATAATTCAGAGGTAATATGGACGTAATTATCTTTAACGAATGTTTTGCTCAGAGGTTGTATTGATGTGGCAAGACATTTCTTAATTATTCCACTGGAATACAATTATCGAAAAACAGTTCAGAGGTAATTTGGACGTGACCGTTTTCATAAGACCGAGTTTGGGCAGAGTCCAAAATGAAAATAACTCCACTGGGGAATCTTTTTTAGAGGACCTATTATCCATGGCGTATCCAAGACACTTGAAATATGGATAATATTTAGATGATTTTTTGAATCACATAAATATTGTACTGTACATTTACATGATTAAAATAGGGTATATGTGAACGCTGTACATGAAGGTTACACATAATATTTCTTCAAGAACTTACCGTTGATCGGCATCATGAGCAAGTCACCATCAGGTTTGGTTAGTCGATACGCACCGTTAGAATACACTGATTCTATAAAGAAAGGACCTTCCCATTTAGGCTAAAATTTTCCTTTTGTCTTGGGCGTCATAACCATTGGTCTTCTCACTGCTAAAACCAGATCACCAACTTGAAAGATTCTTTCCTTCACCTTTTTATTAAAGGATCTGGAAAGGCGTGCTTGGTATAGCTCAATACGCTGTTGAGCTAATAAGCGTTTTTGTCTATTGTTTCCAGCTCTTGTAGTCGCAAACGGTAACTTTCTTCGGCAGTCAACTCGCTGGCTAAGGCTATTCGAAGAAAAGGAACTGGATTTCTAGGAGAAGAACTGCTTCACTCCCATAAACCAGAGAGAATGGCGTACTGCCTGTTGGAGTCCGAACCGTTGAACGATAGGCCCAGAGACATTCGCCGAGCTTTTCATTCCAATCGTGCTTGTTTGAAGACACGAACTTCTTGAGAAGTTTGATGATAGTCTTATTAAAGGCTTCTGCTAATCCATTAGCTGCTGGGTTGTAAGCAGTAGAAGCTATATTCTGAATTCGATTCTTATCGCAGAACTGATAGAATGCATGACTCGTAAATAGTAGACCATTATCATAAATGATCCTGCGAGGTAGGCCGAAGCGGTAGATGACGTGATGTTTGTCGAAACTAATCATGTTTGATGTGTTTACTTCGATGAGTGGTATAGCTTTTGCCCATTTGGAGAAGTAATCGGTTATAGCTTGGATAAACCGATATCCTCTGAAAGATGGCAGGCTGATTGGGCCGATGACGTCCATACCCCAGGTTTCAAAAGGCCAAGATGTCGCCATTGGGTGTAGAAACTCTAAAGGTTGATGAATGAAATCGGCATGGAACAGACAAACCCTACACTTCTTTCCATATTCAACAACATCTGCTATCATCGTGGGCCAATAATAACCCATTCGTCGGAGGCGATCTTGTAATTTAGGGCCTGGTTGGTGTGCACCACAAATTCTGTCGTGAGCCTCACGTAGTGCATGTTTGGCTTCTATGTCTGATAAACTTCGTAACAATAGCCCATCGTAAGAACATCGGTACAATATTTTGGTGGCTGTATTATAGTAAAATCTGAGGGATCGCCGTTGGATAGACACTGCTTCCTTTGGGTCCTCAGGGAGGATTCCATAGACGGCATAGTCTATGAAAAAAATCTTCAATTTTTGACATCGATGTTCATTTCTGTTGCATAACTTTGATGAATATACAAGGCATCTTTCGCACAGAATAACTCTCGACCAAACACTGTGATCGAATGCTGAGTGTTGACACGAACGGTCTGAGAAGCAGCGAGAACGGCTAAAGCATCTGCTTTTATGTTCTGTAATCGAGGCACATGCTCGATAAAGAATCCAGCGAAGGTAGAAGCCAGCTCGATCGTCGCTTTGTGATATGGGATGAGATTTTCATGACGAACCTCATAATCCCCTCGAACCTGACTAACTATTAGTTTAGAATCGCCGTAAGCTTCTAGATAGTTAACTCCTAGTTGTTTTGCCAATTGAAGGCCAATCAGTAGGGCATTATATTCGGCCACGTTGTTGATGCAAGGTTCCATGAGAGAATACGTGCGGTGTATAACCAGATGGTCGAGTGACACAAGCACGATGCCTATTCAGGCTACAATATTTCCTTTAGGTCCTGTTCTTGACACACCGTCAAAGAACATTTGCCAAATAGGGATTTTCTCAGTTGCGGTGTTAGAATCCACTACTTCATCTGGGATTTCATCGTAGAGTTTGGAAAATTCTGGCACCGGATGAGCTGCTAAGAAATCAGCTAAATCTTGGCCTTTTACTGCCTTTTGAGGGACGAACAGCATATTGTATGGAGTCAACAGCATTGTCCATATAGCTAAACAGGAATTAAGAGAACCCAGTTTAGTCATGAGTATTCTGAGATGATTGACTTTAGATATGATGTGGATAGTCTGCCC
The DNA here is from genome assembly GCA_029216955.1 of Iris pallida. Lineage (NCBI taxonomy): Eukaryota > Viridiplantae > Streptophyta > Magnoliopsida > Asparagales > Iridaceae > Iris > Iris pallida. The sequence continues at coordinate 27,791 of JANAVB010006242.1, forward strand.
ATACACATAGTGACGTGTCTTCCGGATAGCAAATACCAGTACGGGATATTTTTTTTCTACAGGTGTGTATCTGTGCTCGGCACCCACCATCGTACGGGAGAGGTAGTAGATTTCCTGTTCATGGCCGCATTTATTCTTCTGAGCTAATAGGGCACCAAGGGAATGATCCATAGCGCGGACATATTACAAGAAAGGCTTTCAAATTATCGGAGCCACCAACACTGGGGAGATTGTGAGATACTTCTTGATGTCGTCAAATGCACGTTGACATTGTTCAGTACAGACGAAAGATACTCCATTCTTTATGAGCTGAGTAAACGGTTGACACCTTCCAGAAAGACTTAAAATAGATCGTCTGATGTAGGCTAGCCTTTCTTGAAGTCCGTGTAGCTCTTTAAGATTTCTTAGAGGACGCATATCGAGGATAGCTTTACTTTCTCTGGGTCAAGATGTATACCCTTTGAAGTGATAACAAAACCAAGGAACTTGCCATTGGAGACTCCCAGAAAAGACTTGGTTGGATTCATCTTGAGTTGGTGTGTACGCATTGGTTCGAAACACCGTTCTCAAATCTTGGAGGTGGTTGCCCTTGAGATGACTTTTAACCGCGATATCATCTACGTAGTATTCTACTATTTTGCGCAAATGATCACAAAAAATTGTGTTCGTAGCTCGCTGGTATGTCTCTCCTGCAATTTTCAATCCGAAGGGCATCACCGTATAGCAGTATACCCTCAACGGTGTTCGAAAAGATGTGTGTTTCTCATCATCGGGGAACATCTTGATCTGGTTGTAGCCTGAGAACCCATCCATGAAGGACATTCGCTCGAAGTCGTAAGTATTCGTCATTATTCGGTAATCAGTAGAGGGAACTCATTTTTTAGGCATGCAGAGTTCAAATCATGATAATCGATATAGACTCGAACTTTATCTTTTTTTATGACTGGAACAATGTTAGCGACCAAGTTAGGGTGTTGTTCTTCGTGAATAAACCCACTTGAAATAAGCTTCTTGACTTCACTCTCGATGGCCTCTATGATATCTGGTCGGAACCGTCGTTGCTGCTGCTTCACTAGCTTAGCTTTAGACAAGATATTTAGGCGGTGCATAGCAACTCTAGGGTCTAAGCCCGGCATATCTTCATAGCTCCAAGCAAGGACGTCAATATATTCTCTTATAAGCTGTATAAGAGATTGTCATTCTTCACCAGACAGACTTTTGCTGATAAAGATTGGTTTAAGAGATGATTCATCTCCCAAATTAACTTGGACGACTTCGTCTTCAGTGGGTGGTTTACGTTGTTCAAAACATAATTTCCACCTGGTGTCCATCTTTTGAGCCCATCGTTCGAGCTCGATTGATTGGACATCTTCTGCAACTTGGTGAACTGACACCATATTGACGGATAAAGTTGCTTTGAACATGTCTCCAATGCTGGAGTTTGAATCCCAGAGATAGGAATCAGAAGAGAATAACGATCCACTTCGACGTCTGATACTTCAACAGTTGTTGGAGGAGTAACATAACCCAAACCAACACCATTTTGTTATAATAGTTCTCGGGTTTGCCGGTAGGAGCAAAGTGACGTATTGGCAATCGTCGCCCTTGACTATTGTTTAGTCCCTGGTCGCATTTTATATCATATCCCATGTTCTGGATAATATTCTTGGCCTTCCAAATATATCGGTAAAGTTACAGTTTTCAAGAATCATAGTCAACTTCAGTGTTGCGATAGGGATTAGTAAAGTCCTGAACGAACTTTCTTTCACCAATTATTCGACCAAAGATGATCAATTCTTCAACCTTCTTTCTAGCAGGAACGATGAAGTAGTGGATATCTTCTGGCCATACTTTTTCCTTTAGACGAGGTGTCGTGACCGGCATGCAGAGATGTGGTCCTATGCCATGCTCTAGGGCGTACAATGTATCTATGTACTGCTTTACAGATTGGTAGACATTGGAGTAATTCAAAGATAAACCTTTACTTAGAAAATATGCAAGTTCTTCTTCAGGGATAACATCATCCACCGAAGGTACATTATTTTGAGTATTGATATACTCATTGAGAGGATCTTTGTCCGGAACAGGAGTCACAGACTGGATTAAGTTCACCACATAAGGTAACTCATCAGGATTGGGAGGATGGACTTTAGCAGGTTCCATCCGAGTCATTTTACGGAGAGTGATGGTCATTGGTTTGATAATATCAGGATTCTTCTTTTAAGCCAGATTATGAGAGGCTTTGGAGTACTTTTTGGAGTAGTACGTCCTTTGACTCGGATAACCAGGGGACAGTCACTGGCGGATGAACTCACTTAAGCTTCATCATCAGCTTCGTTGCCGTCATCCTTGGAGGGCTGAGATTGGTAATGTATCGAATCTCCATAGTAGGTTTCAATACCCTTAAAAGGATCGACATCGACAAACTCCGTCTTTACGATGCCATCACCGTTGACGTACTTGAAGCACTGGTGAAGGGTAGAAGAAACGATAATATTCTCGTGTATCCACAGACGTCCCAACAAGACATTGTAGGACACATTGGCGTCGATTACATAGCAAAAACCTCTGTTCGGAGATCACCAATTTGGCACTTGAGACGGATCTTGCCCAGGGTGGCTTCTTCCAGCATAGAAAGCCATGATAGTTGTATTGGTGCAAACAGCTTGTGCAGAGGGATCCCTAGAATTTGGAGTAAATTTCTAGGGATGATGCTGAGGGAGGAGCCTGGATCGATAAGCATCCGATCCACCTTAATCACCCCGATATATCCTGTATAGTACAGAGGTCTATCATGACGGTTGGTTTTGAGTAGCATGTCCTCTTGTGAAAGGGTGATGTTGGGCACCACTTCCATAGTGCTATGACAGTGAGGACAGGAGACGGGATCTTCAGCGGGGGCTTTGACTTCAGCGAGATAAGAGTTGGTATATAGTAATGCCTCACTTAAAGATTTCTGCCTCTCTTTGGAGAGTCACAGTAGATCGAACAAAGACAACCTGGCAGGTGTATTGGCCAGCTGTGCCAGTATGTCAAAGTTGTAAGACCGATATGCCTTCGGGAGTTGGTGCCTTCAGAGACTTGTCAAATTACGTCTTCTTCTGCTTAGTTTTGTCGGTAGTTGAGGACTTAGATGGACCAGCTTCTGAACTTTTGGGGGCAGCAGGAGCTTGAGAAGGCACTGCGTCTTCTAGCGGGGTCATAAGTCCGTAGGTAAGTCTTCCCAGATCACGTCTCACCAGATAGAACATCATAAATGGAAGAAGACACCGTATGGCATGATTGTATTTCTTTCCCTCTTTGCTGTAGAAGATACCACCCCCTGCGTCATTTCTTGCACAAGGTCTGGATGGACCTACATGATCTTACCACGTTCTGTCGTGAGTGGCACCAACATTGATGTTGAGTCGCGAGCTGGCGGCAGGTTGACGACTTCCATTACTGCCTTGGGGATTGGAACTACCCCGTTTGGGACTTCTGTAGATGGAAAGTCACCAAATTGAAGAGAGATCATGTTAGAAGATACGACCTTGTCTTCAGCTTCGAGGTTGATAACTTGGTTGTCGATAAGCTGTTGTATCTTCTTCTTCAGGACAATGCAATCCTTGGTAGGATGGTACACGTACTGATGATGAAGACAGTACTTGGGATCATTGAGTTGGTTTGCCTCCGCAGGATGTCGTGGTGGAGTCAATGTCAGTTTATTATCCTTCATCAATGTGTGAAAAATGGTAATAACATCATCTTCGTAAAAGAAGAAAGTCTACTTGGATTTGTCGGGAGCACCTTGAGAATTGGAAGCTCCCTTGGAAGTGCGACCTTCAAGACTTCTTTCATTTTACCCCCACGGACAGGGATAGTTTGGGGGTACTTTCTTTTGCCTTCAGATTTGGATGTCTTCAACCCAGTAATTCCAGATTAGGGACATCATTCTCAGCAGCATCAGCAGCCCCGATAAAAGTGGGCCATGTATCATACTTATGTATACCCAGACAAACTTCACTGTAGGAAGGAAGTTATGTCGACAAGTATCCATAAGCTCTGAGTCTGGTATACCGAAGGGCATCTTCAATGCTAGTCGCTTGAAGCGTTCGATAAAAGCAATAACATACTCACTCCTCCTTTGCTTGGTCTCGATGAGGGTGGACATACTAACATGCATGCCACTCTAATAAAACCTGTTGAGGAATAACCTCTCTAAGTCTTTAAAGGAATAATGTAACCGTCAGACAGACTGCAGAACCATTCAAAAGCTACCCCCTACAAGGTGCTGATAAATAGCTTTGACAAGAACAAATCATCCCTTGGTAAGTGCAGAGTCTGCGTGTTGAATGTCAAGTGTTGGTGAGGAGAAGTCATCCCTTCAAAAAATTTAGAGTCAGTGGCTTGTAATTATGAGGGTAAGTAGCATTCTCCCATTCAGGAGGGTAAGATTGAGATATCCCTATCTTCTGAAGCTCGTCTTTGTGTGAGATGGTATCGAGACGGGCAACAGGAGTATCAATTGCATCCTGCTGATTGAGCAGATTTGAGAAACGGCTGTTGTACGGTTGTCAAGCGTCATTGGCGAAGGACCACCCCTAACATTCACGAGATTTGGAGGAGGCACAACGAAATGATACTTCTTTTGTATGAAGGAGGGCTGTTGCTATGAACCGGACTAGCTTGTGTTGAGACTTTCGGTTGAGGTGGAGGAACAGCCCTAGCAGTTTGGACCACTATAATGCTGGTAAGCATATCAGTGATCTTGGCAAAT
>JANAVB010006243.1:0-58974 GCA_029216955.1 Iris pallida
GTCCAATACTACAATATCCCAAAATCACAATACATCATAAGTCAATAATTAACAATAATCAAATTGGACTGTATAGTGTGTTTCCAAAAAATTTTAAGATAGACAAAAGCTCAATTATACATAAATAAGTACCAAAATGATCCTTGTTAATTATAGAAATTTAAACTAATTTTTCTAGAATTTAAAAACCCTCATAGATATTTATTAAAAATCAGTAAACATAAGTATCCTGAAAATGAGTTCTGTTTTCCTATTTTTATAAAATGACAAAATTACTTTAATGCTAGAAAATTATATTAAAATTTCTAATTTAACATAGTATTAAATACAATTTGGAGCATATTTTGTAGCAATTAAATATATATAGAAATTCAAAAAAATAGAAATTCAAAACAGTAAGTTACAATTTCTGAAAAATAATTAATTAATTATTTACTATTTTATCCGCATATCGAAATTGAACCAAAGTCCAGATATGAGACCCAAAGCCATAAATCAAGTCCGATATGACTTCTACAGACCTTGAATGTATTTAGACACATTTGGGCCCAAAAACCTATGCTAGATTTGGACACCAATGACCATGATTAATAAATACAATAATTTATATATAAAATATATTTAAAGTATTTTAATAATTATATTAACGTATTTTAATAATGTATATAAAGTGGTGAAATTACAAGTCATAAAATTATATAATAAAAAATAACTAGTAAATTTATACACAATAATATTTTGCACAAATTGTATTTGAAATACATATACATATACAACAAATACATTTATATATAAACACAAATATATATAATATATAATATAATATATATATATATAATATATATAGATATATATATATATATATATATATATATATATATATATATGTGTTTATATAATATGTATTTGTTGTATATATATATATAATGATATATAAATATAAAGATATATACATAACACAAATACATTTATATATAAACACATATAATATATATATACATATATAATATATATATATACTTATATATATATATATAATATCTATATATATATATATATAATATATATATATATATAGATATAATAATCTAATATATACATATACATATACTATACATATACAATCATATACATATACATATTACATATACAATACAATACATATACATATACATATATCTATATATATATATATATAATTATATATATATATTATATATATATATATATATTTTATCTATCTATATAATATATATATATATATATATATATATATATATATATATATATATATAGATATATATCATATATATATATATATATATATATATATATATATATATATATATATATATAATTATATATTAATATTATATATATAGTATATATATATAATATATATATATATAATATATTATATATATATTATATAATTATACATATACATATTCATATACATATTACAATATATATATATATATATTATATATATATATATATATATATAATATATTATATATATATCTATATATATATATTATATATATATTATATATATATATAGATATGTATAGTATAAAAATCTATATATATATATACTATACATATACATATATATATATATATAATATATAATATATATACTAATATATATTATCTAATATATATATATATATCTATATATATATATAAATAAACATAAAATAAACAAAACAAAACAAACAAAACAACAAAGTGGGGCTCAAACTCGGCCCGCTGGAACAGGGGTGGTGTCTCTGGCGCCACTCGGCTGACCAGGGTCGCTCGAGCTTGCTGTTAGGGATAGGGTTTGGGTTAATTTTAAAGTGCATTAGGATAGTGGGTTGGAACCAAACCCCATAACTTACTAATAACCAAACCATTAGCTTAATGGGTTTTAAACCGAATAACAATTAATTGAACCCATTAACCCATACTTCTATGTCTTCGTGTCCTGACAGTTAGGGACACGAAGACAAACGAGTCCTATGTCCAAGGCGTGTACGACTCACACGACGAGTTTCTTATGTCCGAGTCCACCATCAAACTCACCGACACGAAACAACCCATCCACGTAAAAACGAGACACAGGGGTGAAGAAAATACGAAGGGACACTACGTGTCCGGTGCGAGGAAGCTGTCGGGGGTGCTGGCGGCGTCCGTAGCGTCGGGGTCGACGGAGGAAGGTGGCGCTGAGTTCGTCACGTCGTGGCGAACAATATGGCGGTGGTTGGAGGTGGTGGCGTGGGCTGTAGGGGTGGTAGTAGACTTAGGCTTTTAGGTTTTCGGCGAGTGGTCGTCGGAGAAGAAAGGGGGTGGGCCGGCGTTGTGGTGGTCGGAAATAGTCTAGGGTTAGGGTTTGGGGTCGGGTCTATTTATAGGTCGAATGGCGGTGGAATTAGGGTTAGGGTTACGGGAAATTAGGTTTTTGGCCGGTCGTCGGTCGTTGGTGAGGAGAGAGAAAGATCGTTGGGGGGGAGGGTGGGTTAGTTTACTTTAGGTCCCCCATGTTGGGTTTTTACAAATTAACCCTACTACCTTACAATATGGAAATTTCTAAATTTCAAATAGCCCCCCACTATCGTTCTGTACATAAAATTTGCACAGACAATTCGATTATTGCAAACTGTATTTAAAATAATTAAAATAATTACAAATCGATATTAAAATAATTTAATAAATTACAAATTGATATTTTTGGCTTTAAAATTTATTGAAAAATTATTTAAAAATTCTAAAAAATTCCTAATAATTAATAATTTATTTTAAGGATATAAATGCTGTTTAAAATAACCTTATTTAAATAAATAACAATATTTACGGGCTTAAAAATCTTTCCTTCTTGAAAAATTTCGTTCTCGAAATTCACAAGGATAGAAGACTCTACAAACATTTAATATAACAAACAATGCAAACAATGACTAAGGCTACTATTAAGACTAACCTCTAAGGTATCAAGCGGGAACGGGTGGTTTTCTCGCGGCTGTTGGGTCGAACCAGTAAGGATATCTCTCCCTCATGTCCGACTCCCTCTCCCAAGTAATTCCCCCGAGAGTGACTGCTCCAAGCTACTCGGACCAAGGGTATAACTTTGTTCCTCAGTCTCTTATCCCTCCTGTCCAATATCTCCACTGGCTGCTCAGTAACTGCAAGGCTCGGTCCGATCTCCAACTCTGAATGATCTAGCACATGGCTGGGGTCTGGAATGTATCTCCTCAGCTGAGACCATGAAAGACATCGTGAACTCCTGCTAGGTTGGATGGAAGTGCAATCCTAAGCTACCTCTCCGATCCTGCCAAGTATCTCGAATGACCCGATGTATCTGGGGCTCAATTTGCCGCCTCGTTCAAACCGGATCGTCCCTCTAGTAGGTGATATCTTCACCAATACCATATCTCCGTCGGCGAACTCCATCGGTCTACGACTAGCATCGGCCCAGTATTTCTGCCTATCCTGAGCAACTCTGAGCCTGTCTCTGATCATCCTGACCTTCTCTGCTGTATCAGTGATCATCTCTGGCCCAAGCATAACTCTATCCCCAATACCATCCCAAAAGAGCGGTGTACGACTTCGTCGTCCATATAGCACCTCGAAAGGTGTTACGACCCACTCCCGAATAATCGGGCATGAGTCGGACACGCCCAGCCTTCGTCATTAGACACGATGAAGTAAGCTGTACCAAACTAGAAAATCTAACCAGATAATCATAAATGTATATAATCACAGCATCTAAACATATCCCAGAATGATTACCATAATCCATAATTCTATGTATATAAATACGAGTCATCAAGAGTGAAATGTACTATGAATTCTAAAACAATATCTAAGAGTAAAGCTAACAGTCTAAACCAAAACCTCAAGCAAGTCATGATCCATCCTGCTCAGCTAAGATCCCGGGCTCTGGCCTATATGGTAGAATGATATCCTGCAAGTATACCTGCAACTTATCCAGTTAGGAGCGAAGCAAAGTACAGTTCTAGGTAATGAAAATGATCATGATATAAAGTACAAGGGAACGTGGTATGTAAAGTACAAAAAAACATGGTGTATAAGTACATGAAAGAACATGGTATAAAAATGAAAGAACATGGTGTGTAAGAACATGAAAGAACATGGTATCTCAGGAATCACAGGAACTAAGTACAATATATCTCCTGAACATTTGTGTACAATATTTGAAATATAATTAAGTATGTGACCGGCTAGGGGTAAGCTCATGAAAGCACATGAATGGTACGGCTTAGGACCCGCGTGCACGATGCGGGGTCTAAACTAAACACACCAGTTGTTTCTTGAATTTGGTCACATAAATAGTATATTTCCCCCCCCAGGTACAAGTAATAAGAACAAGGAACATAAGCACCAGAAAAACATGTCGTGTCGCAGTGTGTCAATTAAGGAAGCACATGATACAATGAAATACAAGACCATAGAGTGTACTTGCCTTGCTCCGGAAAGGTACGGGTAGGCAATAGAGATGTATGTCCTCCTGAGTAATATTTGATACAAGTTGATTAATTACAAATTAATAATCACTACTTAACTTACTATAAACTAATTTAAGGTTGTAGTCTAAAATCATTCTGACTATCATTCTAGTATAGCCTATCTCATATAAAATAGTTTCTTTTATAAATATATATAAAACATTTATTACTATTTTGATAATTCTTAGAATTACAACTAAAATATGCAGTCTTACTACAACAAGGGAATCAACTCTACTATCATAAATCTAGACAATTGGTACATAGAGTTACTTCATTTTAACTAGACTCATCTTCCTTGTAGATAACTTCAACGCTCAGCTCAAAATTATTAAATCAAAACTGTAGGCAAGGATAATAAAAAAAATACTATTTACATACTTGCACAGTCAATACTCATCAGTTCTTTTTGGTAGTAACTATCTGCACACAGGTCAAGAACCAGCACCACCACACAAAGATTCTCATCTAGTGAACCCAACTTACGAAATCACTCTCTAGCTATACTGTTCTTCAACGATCAAGTTGTAATCAAAACACATAGAAGTATGCTCTGGTGTAAGAAGAATTCATCACAACATTTAACCTAGCCTACCAATCCATAGTAATATGTAATATAACTTAAATTCTGATTTCACAGAAAGTCTTGAGCTGGCAGAACCATACCAAAGTTTACTCAAACACAAACTCAGAAGTTCTATAGGACACACATAGTTCATAAAAATGGCAGATATGTGCTGTTCAGGAAAGAACCATTCAACAGAGCCATTCATTCCCCAAAATTAACAGAAAATGAACTATCAGTCAACCAGTTACTCAACAAACCGAAATTGAATCTAAAAATCGAATCAATGGTAAAACTCCAATCAAAATATACAATTCAATATAGAATGAATCTGAACATAAACAAATTTAAGCCTACACTCCTAGTTCAGCTGCAATCTGATGCACTGACAACACTCGACACCCGACACACTATAATCAAGCGTACACGGACACGGTTATGGACAGTCGTGGACACGCACACAGGTTCGAACATCAAGCTAGCAATGCACATGCGAACACCACTCTATCCAGTCCATCCAAATTAAAGTCCCACGCCAACACCTCGCCAATATTGACATTGCAAACACCTATTCCATTGTTGGACACGCACACGGTCATCGGACACGAACAACATCAATCACGATCAGGTCATGACCGTGGGCACATGCCATACTACAGATTCGACCGATCCTGGCCAACACCCGAACTCAAAAGAATTGCAGTAAAGATCAATAATCAATATAGAGGGATAACATAAATACCTGAAAGAGAGGGATCCACATAATCAAGATTCGTTTCCCCAAAGCGTCAACGCAAATCTTCCCGTACCCAAGCAATATGAGATGACTCTGAGACATTATCACAAACAGTCCAGTCACAAGAAGAACAAAACTCAGAGAGATTGAATCCGAAATCGAACCCTAAGACTCTGGGAACAACAATCGAGTAATACTATATCAAGAATTTAGAATCTGTACTTATGATGGTGTCGTTCTCGAACTCCTGACCGTTCCTCCTTCCCAATTGCTCGATGCTCCCGCAATCGGTCGTCCTGTCCGAAACTCCAAACCATGAAGGGCTTAATCCCAGTCGATCATCAAATTAATACAAATTAGCCACAACTGTATCAACACTCACCAGCCTAGGAATCCTCTAAAATATTAGGTCAACAAGCCTCAAAATGAACGAATCACTTCCGATCTATTCACACACACACAATCACCAATCACTTCTTCGAATCTCAACAAAACAACCGCTCTCAAGGAAAGACTTCTCAACAAAACTCACCTAGGCCATGGATCGACGGAATCACGAGAAGAAACACGCCGCTATAGACGTCGACAAAGACGGAGAGCCAACGATCACCGGAGAAGAGGATCGGAGTCATCATATCGCTGCTGCGGAGATGATCATTGCATTAAGGGAATCCCGCGGTGTAGGGACGGAGCTCGTCGTCGCTCGTCACCGTCGAAGTCGCCGCTCGTCACCGCCGAAGTCATCGCTCGTCAGATTAGGGCTGGCTCAAGGAATTTGTGGAAGATGAGAAGAACAGAATGGAAAAAATAACAATAACTCTCTCTCTCTAGATTTGGATTAAAAAGAAATATTTGTGAACATTAGAAAACACCCTCCGCCTAGAAAATTTCCCAGTAAGTCCCTCCGCCCAGAAAATTTTACATTAACCTCCCTCCCCTTTTCAAATATTACAGAAATGCTAAAAAAATCAGTTAAAAACTTTTTGGAAAAAAGGGGACCACAAGTTGGTTGTAACAACTTTTTAAAATTTGAAATTGCTCCTAATTTATCCCGCCAAAATATAAATCACCATTTTAAAACCAAAGACTTATTATTTGTAAATTAACCATCAATATAAAAAATCAAATTTATTTCCCAAAATGGGAGGTGGAGTTACAAATCTCCGCCCTTAAAATAATTTCGTCCTCGAAATTCGAGAGACAACAAAACAATTTCAAAGTAAATCTCAAGAAGGTTCACACAATTTATTTATTGTATTTAAATTCTCAATATCAAAGTACACTCAAACAAAAACTGGGATAGCGCTACCGCATCTCGTCCTCGCGCTCCCATGTGGACTCTCCCGGAGTGGTGTCTGCACATGACGCTGACAAGTAGAATAGTCTGGTTCCGCAAACGCTTCTTCCTACGATCAAGGATCTCTACTGCTCTCCTCGTAAGTCAAGCTCAGACCCACCTCTAACTCTGGATAGTCCACTACATGGCTCAGATATGGTATGTAGCGTCAAAGCTGGGACACGTGGAAAACGTCGTACACTCCCTCCAAGCTAGCTGGAAGCGCTAGTCGGTATGCCACCTCGCCAATCCGCGCCGTCACGTCAAAAGGGCCGATGTACCTCGGACTGAGCTTCCCGCCCCTGCCGAAACGAATGACGCCTCTAGTCGACGAGATATTCAGGAACACTCTATCTCTAACCGCGAGCTCTAGTGGCCGTCTGCTACTGTCCGTCCAGTGTTTCTGTCGATCCTGCACAACTCTGAGATGCTCCCTGAGCCTTGAGACCTCGTACAATAATTACACACAAGAAGTTGGAATAACACGATCAATGATCAAGAATCAAATAGGCACGTAATAGAATGAAGTTTCAATTACAACTTGGAGGAGCAAAATTATGAAGACACTATAAGTACGATAAAAAAATTGATATTTTAACACAAGTGGACTAGGACAAGACAGAAAATCATGGTCAGATAGTCATGATTTAAGATCGAAGTTTAGACAAGACGCAAACGAAGTATGGAATCAACTCTGGCAATGCATAATTTTGAGGAATTCAATAATCTAACGATAAAATGCTAAAGGAAAGTTAGCAAGGGTTGATTGCAGAAATGTACGAAATACTCAGGCAATATCAAATCAGGATATCGTGCAAGGATTTGTGATTCTCGAAAACCGATAATCATAAGGAAAATGAAATATAATTTCCATGATACCCAAGAACATATAGGTATTTGAAACCACTTTGCTTAGATCCCTACCCCGCCAGTATATATCTGACTGCAGTGGACTTTCGGCTCTGTGACTCAAATAACAATATGTCGTCGAATATTCTGTACACTATATCCATTTTCCAACAATCATCAACGAAGCAACCCAAGAGATCACGACATGAAGAATTTAGGACAAGTCTCCATAATACCCAAAACCTATGAATGTATGAAATCTCTTCAACTTAGAGTTCCTGCCCCGCTAGTGCGCTGCTGGTTGCTGTGAACTTTCGGTCTCCGCAATCCAGATAATGGCTGCAGCACGCAACTGCCACACCCTAGTAGGTCATCGAATAGTCTTTCAACTTTATCCATAAAAATTTCAAGGAACCAAAATGAGTTTCAATAGTCCAAGTCAAGAAGATGGTGAGGTTATCTGACTATTAGAATACAAGGGTTTATTAGGTACTAAGAGACGATAAGGGATCCAATCAGTGAGTACAAAAGGGCAACCAGAGAGATTTAAAATTTCAGACAAGGAGCGAAATTTCAAATTATAACAGAATTTCAACTGATATCTGGAATGGTAACGAGATTCCATATATGGGATATTATCCCGAAGGAATAACGGAGTCCCGAAGGATGAACTGAAGCAATGTATCAGATAGGAGACAAGTTTCAAAATAAGAAATAAATCCCGTACTGGAAACAAGTTTCAATAAAATCTCGAATAACAATGAATTCTCGAGCAAAAACTTGAATTGAAAATGAATTTTCCAATAAAGTACACAGTGAAAATAGAAAATCAATATAACAAAGTCGCGAATAAGAAGTGAAATCTTGAACAGAATCTCGAACATGAAGCAAGGTTACGAACAGTGATTTAGAAAATAGGGTATCAAATAGCGAACAAGAAACAGGTATCGAACCCTGATTATGAAACGATTAGAACTTCAACAGGAAACAAGGTCGAACAAAGTTGTGAACATAAATAATTTCTTGAATAGGAACAAGTCTCAAATAGTAAACCAAATCTCATAGGGAATGAGCCAAAGTTTCAAAATAGAAAACAAAATCTTCAAACGATGTCTCGAATAGGGGCTGAATCTCAAGCAAGTGTCAAGATAGGAGTGAAGATTCAAACAATATTTTGATTGGGAACAAGTTTCAAAATAAAATTTGGATAGAAATAAAATCTCAAATAGCACTTGGTTCGAATAGGAAATTTTAAATAGAAGCAAAAAACAAAGCCATAAATAATGAATAATGAAATAGGGTATCGAATAGTGAATTCCAAACAATTATCGAATTGTGGATCTGGAACAAGTGTACCGAATAGGAAACAATCTTCGAATAAGGGACAACTTCTAGAATAGGAATATTATCTGGAATAGACACCAAAGGGTTTAAGATCGAAAAAAATCTATCATGCCATTAAGCAGGAACAAGAAAAATTCTAGAAAATTAAATTGGAATGTGAATCACGATCCAAAGTCTGCTCCAACCATGCAAAAAACCTTCAGTCCTCAGCATGTCTTCATTATTCCTTTGGGACTAGGATCACTTCACTTCTTTAACTGTTTTGTCGTAGACTGGTCCCTGTGGTAGTGCTCCATGTTGTTGTTGAATCTGGAGAAGTGGGTCCTTCTGCTGCGGTCCTGGTGCTCCTTGTGCTCGTCCTTGGACAATACGATCAACGTCTTCCGGGCAATCCTTGACTTAATGGGCAGGCGACCCGCAGTACAGGCCTAGCCTTCGTATTTTGCAGCACTCTTTATAGTGGTGTCCTGAGAGGAGACAGAAATTGCAAATGATCATCGGCTGGATCTGAATCTGGATCTCCCACTGGGGCTGAAGGAGCGATATCCGAGTATGGTAATGCTTTGCGGGTTCAGGGTAGTTGTTGTCTTCGTCATAAGTCTTCATGTCTCTCATGTGCTTCAGCTTTCCGTCTCGTTCTATTTTTTTGTGTTATATTCTGGATCTCCTGGCTAGTGGCTTCAGTCTTCAGAGGAGTCGGATCCTCCAAATCTTGGATAAGCTGCAGTGGCGGCTCCAGGTTTTCGATCTGCTTCTTGGTGCAAGATATGCGCTCGGTGTCGGGGAAATCCAAGTGTCTGAGAGTCTGGAAATCAGAAGTCCTTTCTGGCTCGGAGAGTGCATCCACAAGTCTGCCTTGGAAAGGATGGCATGCTCCCTCTGGTTGTCAAGGGACTCTTCAAACGTCTCCATCGACTACGTACTACCCATGGGATAGTAATGGCGATAGGAGGTAGTGGAAGCTTGAAACCTTCAAGTGTAGGTGGATCAACAGTTCTGGTGTCGCATGCTTTTGAACTATCTAAAAAACAGAAAACTATTAAAATAACATAGAACTAAAAAGCAACAAGTGTTTATAGAATATCAATATACCTGATATACCATTATTTCCTGATTTTTCTATGCTGTGATCAAGTTTCCCTAGTAAAATCAAGTCCTCCAATAGTATGCTAAGTCCTAGGTACCATTAGGATAGACCTGCATGGGCCACCACTAAAAACATGTGACGACCCGCTTCCGAATAATCGGGCACGAGTCGGACACGCCCAGCCTTCGTCGTTAGACACGACGAAGTAAGCTGTACCAAACTAGGGAAATCTAACCAGATAATCATAAAATATATAATCACAACATCTAAACACGTATCCCAGAATGATCACCATAATCCACAATTCTATGTATATAATATACGAGTCATCAGGAGTGAAATGTACTATAAATTCTAAAACAATATCTAAGAGTAAAGCTAACAGTCTAAACCTGAAACCACAAGCTAAGTTATGACCCATCCTGCTCATCTAAGATCCCGGGCTCTGGCCCATATGGTAGAATGATATCCTGCAAGTATACCTACAACTTATCCAGTCAGGAGAGGAGCAAAGTATAGTTCTAGATAATGAACAAGACATCATGATATGAAAGTATAAGGGAACGTGGTATATAAAGTACAAGAAAGAACATGGTGTATTAGTACATGAAAGAACATGGTATGTAAGAACATGAAAGAACATGGTGTGTAAGAACATGAAAGAACATGGTATCTCAGAAATCACAGGAACTAAGTACATGATATATCTCCTGAACATGTGTGTACAATAGTTCAAATATAACTAAGTATGTGACCGGCTAGGGGTAAGCACATGAAGCACATGAAAGCACATGAATGGTACGGCTTAGGACCCACGTGCACGATGCGGGATCTAAGCTAAACACACCTGAGTTGTTTCTTGGGTTTGGTCACATAATTAGTATATTTCCTACCCCAGGTACAAGTAAAAAGAACAAGGAACATGAGCACCAGAAAAATGTCGTGTCGCAGTGTGTCAATCAAGGAAGCACATGATACAATGAAATGTACAAGACCATAGAGTGTACTTGCCTTGCTCCAGGAAGGTACGGGTAGGCAATAGAGCTGTATGTCCTCCTGAGTAATATTTGATACAAGTTGATTAATTACAAATTAATAATCACTACTTAACTTACTATAAACTAATTTAAGGTTGTAGTCTAAAATCATTCTGACTATCATTCTAGTATAGCCTATCTCATATAAAATAGTTTCTTTTATAAATATATATATAAAACATTTATTACCATTTGATAATTCTTAGAATTACAACTAAAAATATGCAGTCTTACAACAACAAGGGAATCAACTCTACTATCATAAATCTAGACAATTGGTACATAGAGTTACTTCATTTTTAACTAGACTCATCTTCCTTGTAGATAACTTCAACGCTCAGCTCAAAATTATTAAATCAAAACTGTAGGCAAGGATAATAAAAAAAACTAATTTATAGACTTGCACAGTCCAATACTCATTAGTTCTTTTCTGGTAGTAACTATCTGCACACAGGTCAAGAACCATCACACACACAAAAGATTCTCAACTAGTGAACCCAACTTACGAAGTCACTCTCTAGCTATACTGTTCTTCAACGATCAAGTTGTAATCAAAACACATAGAAGTATGCTCTGGTGTAAGAAGAATTCATCACAACATTTAACCCAGCCTACTAATCCATAGTAATAATATATAACTTAAAATTCGGATTTCACAGAAAAAGTCTTGAGCTGGCAGAACCAATACCAAAGTTTACTCAACACACACTCAGAAGTTCTATAGAATACACATAGTTCATAAAAATGGCAGATATGAGCTGTTCAGGAAAGAACCATTCAACAGAGCCCTTCATTCCCCAAAATTAACAGAAATGAACTATCAGTCAACCAGTTACTCAACAAACCGAAATTGAATCTAAAATCGAATCAATGGTAAAACTCCAATCAAAATAAAAATATACAATTCAATATAGAATGAATCTAAACATAAACAACAATTTAATCCTACACTCCTAGTTCAGCTACAATCTGATGCACTGACAACACTCGGTACCCGACACACTATAATCACATACGTGGACACGGTTATGGACAGTCGTGGACACGCATATAGGTTCGAACATCAAGCCAGCAATGCACACGCGTACACCACTCTATCCACTCCATCCAAATTCGAAAGTCACTCGCCAACACCTTGCCAATATTTGACATTGCAAACTTCTATTCCATTTTTGGACACGCGCGCGGTCATCGGACATGAACAACAACAATCACGATCAGGACACCGACATCAAACACGAACGCGACCCTGGGCACACATGCCATACCACATATTCGATCGATCTTGGCCAACACCCGAACTCAAAAGAATTACAGTAAAGATCAATAATCAATATAGAGGGATAACATAAATACTTGAAAGAGAGGGATCCACAGAATCAAGAATTCGTTTCCCCAAAACGTCGAACACAAATCTTCCCGTACCCAAGGAATATGAGATGACTCTGAGATATTATCACAAACAGGTCCTGTCACTATCACATTTCTAGTATGAGGGTATTTTTGTCATGTTTGGGGTATTTTAAATTTATTAGAATTAATTAGAATTTATGGGAATTTTTAGGAATTATTTTGGTATTGTTTGGACTAGATTGATTTTGGCTAGTTTGGACCAATGTAGATCAACCTAGGAACTAACCCTAGTTAGTTTGAGCTTGGTTAGAATTTGTGACTCTAGTCTAACCTAGCCTAATCTATGGTTAGGTCATTAGAACCTATTTAGCTATAGAAATTAGAAAGCCATAAGCCATGACTTATGATTTAGAGTCTTTATTAATCAAATAAACCATAGCTCATGTAACTTGGCCCAAGCCCAAACTACCAAACCCTAACCCTAAGTGTAGTGGCCGGCCACCTAGTGTTTTTGGGATTCCCCACTATAAATCCCTCCTAAATTCTAGGGCTAGCCTCCTTTCCTTAGGAAATTTATTTCAAGAAGAAAGATGTAGCTCCTATCTTTAGAAATTCATAATAATCCATTTTAGGTCCTTTTTCCCCAAACTAGTTGCATTAGATCCTAATATCAATGTTCTTGCTGTTGGAATTGATTGTTTGCCGGAAGGAAACAATTTGTGAGATTTGGGTGGTTGAGGAAATCATTCCATTTGGGGATTTTTCACCCATTGTTCATCAATAGGTAACTTTCCCATTTCTCCATGGATTTTCATTTTGTCTTCACCAATAGGAAGCCCTAAGGGTCCCCTAAGATTTTGCATAGGATTCATCGGGTGTCTTGGGTTTTGTGTCCGTTTTGGACACGTGTCTGTGTTCCTACGCAGGTATTTGTGAAAATGCCACAAAGGGGCTGTTGGTACTATTTTCAATTTGTTTTTGAATAGGAAATTTAGTTTCATCATTGCTTATTGATTTTTAATCTCCTGTATTGATTATCGTGTCAATTTGTGTCGGATTCGTGGAGCGGACATGCGTCGCACCGACCGCGCGTACCGCTACAGTGCTCCCCTGCCTATCGGGGTCTATAGCGGACACGATATGCATTGTTTGGACACGAGACTTGACACGTGGCATGGGGCCATGACTGACACCCCGTGTCAAGCCCCATGTGTCCCCGTGTCGTGTCTAGGTAGGAATCGGCTGTGCACGTATTTTGCACTGTCTGTGCACACGAGCTATTTGGCCACTGATACGGCTCTGGTTCACAGACACGCGACACGAGGACACTGTGCAGACCATAGACATGAACACCTAGACCTAATCGACACTGGGACATGAGCACAGGGTCTGTGTCGTGTCGTGTCATGTGTACGAGCTTAATGAACACGTGCACGACACTGTTTTCCCCCTGTCCAGTTTTTTTTTCTGTGTGTAATTTCCTATTTTAATTAGTTTAATTCATGATTTCATTTGCTATTTGGGTCCTAATTATGATGTATAACTTGTATTAGATCATGTTTATACACTAGATTAGGTTTTGATTGGATTTTGGTTTTGTAATGGGAGTTTGAACTGTTCTCTGATACTTGAACTGGCACAGTGAAGTCCCTGTGGTTTCCAACCTATTTTAATCCCCTGTTCTGCTATGTTTTCAATAAATTATGATCCCCACATATCAATATACATGTTAGCTAGGTTTTTTACATTTGAATATGGGCTTTTGGTTGTGAAAATGAGATATTGGCTATTGGTTGATCTTCAAATGGGTGATAACTGATGTTACATATTTCCTTCAATTTGTTAACTGTCATTACCAGTCCTTAATGAACTATCAACAAGGATTCTAATGTTTCCTAAATTGTTTAAGTACAACCTGAGAATGAACTTGGATCCCTATCTATACACCTGTGTGTTACACTCTTTTGCATAAAAAAAACTGAGATTGTAGGAGTCAATGAATTGATTTTCTTTTCTTAACTGAGTTTAATGTGAAATGTTTCCAGTTGACAGCATGTTGCTCATGTGTCAGTTTCAGGGTTGTAATGTATAGTAGCACCTTTGAATTGATTTTCTTTCTCCCTTAGGGTGTGTTGCTGAAGTATTATTCTTCAAAAACCTGGGAATGAGTCCCATGACTGGAAACTGAAATTAATAAGGTGTAATGATAGTTGCCATGTGATTAACTGATTTCTGTGTTCCCTTTGGACTTGAACACTAAATTTTCTGCACTGTCCAGAAACGGACTCCCCCATACACACACCTTGCCTTCATATGTACACATCATACACCCTCACCTTCACTCACCACACATACACTATTTCATTAAATCTGAGAATTGTTATATGGACACACACAATTTCATATGCAAGCACAATCATAGGCCACCTATTCTAATTCCTGTCACAAGTTGCACACACCACACACACAGTCACATATGTTTTCCTACATGCCTATTCTATTTCTATTGTAGAGTGTATATGTAATGCTAACTCTAATATGTATCTATATATATAATGTAAAGTTGTGGTGTATATATAAGTTATTAATGTATTGTGGGTTTAGGTGTTTCACTTAACAAAATGCCAAACAAAAGTTGGATTTTGAAAATACGAGAAAAAGTACAAGAAGTACAAATTTGATTCTGGGAAAGTATTGCTATGGAAGTCTAATCTGTAAATGATCACTTTGTTCCTTGGACCATATGATGATGATGAAATCACTGCTTGAAGTAGAACAACTTGGAAGAACTAAGTCACCAGAAAGGTATCGACGCACTTGGGCACTGATGGCGAGGCTGAATGCTTTCCTGCTTTGCTTCACTCTGTTTCTGAAAGAAAAGTTGAAGAAGAATGCTCCAGAGAATCAAAATCTCGAGTTCTGATCTCTGTATTCTCTCATGTCTATCTGTGTGTGTTTCTCTCCCTCCGTTCCTCAAAATCAGTCTATTTTAGACTGGGGCTTCGTGCGTAAAAAGCATCAAAATCTGTTTTACGCTAACAACTGCCACCCTGATCAGAGTCATCCTTTGCATACGTTGACACGCTGTTTTCCTAAAATAAATTTACTTTATTTATTGTGTATCTGGAAAATTACAACTGTAGGAATCCGATCTAGAAGACGATCGCTTTATCCCTTGGACGATGCGAAGAAGAAAGCTCTCAAAATTTCAACAGCAGTTTTGATATCTGTGTATCTGTACAATGAATAAGAAAGAACTCTATTTATAGAGTCAAAATAACTGAAAAAGATAACTGTCTTCACAGCCTCTGCATAGTTGAAATCACGCAGGATCTAACATACGCAGAGTTGTGAGCAGTTACTGGACGTGGCCTTAACTGTTGGACACATGGCAATCGTGCATGAGTCGTGTGCAAGTTACAGGACACGTAGGTGAGAGATCAGTGGCATGGCTGCCACGTACTCCAATTTGGTGAAATCCACGCAGGCTCGTTGAGGACGCCACGCAGATTAGGGTTAGAAAGCTTCAAAATCCACGCAAACTTGGGGCAAAAAGCTTCAGATCCACGCAGACTTGGGGCAAAAAGCTTCAAAATCTACGCAGACTTGAGGAGGAAATCCCGCAAACTTGAGACAGAAAGCTCAAAATATACGCAGACTTGAGGAAAGAACATAATCCACGCTCGATTGAGGCAGGACTGCCAGCTGTCTTGATTTGACGTGCCTCAACTGATACAAAATCTCTGACAGTGATTGTTTTGTCAGTCGCATTAAATAACAAGAAGCTCTTTTGGTACGCCAACTTGATGAAGGCTGAGGCTTATTTCGAAAGTCACGCAATAGTCGGCTGTGATCTCTCGAGTTCTGTGAATATGTGGCATACGAGGAGACATTCTTCGACTGTCGTGCTGTCAGTCATGATGATACTTCTGACAAATGATGATTTGTCACTAGCGTTATTTTTAAACATTTGTCCTGATCACTTCTGCGTGACTTTGAGACTCAGTTCTGATCAACTCAGCGTGACTTTCATTTTGAAGGCCTACAAAACTCCCTTCAAAGTTTTCGAAAAAATGATAAATTATTTCGAAATACTTTGAAATCAAGGTGATAAAATGAATTTAGTCATGCTGAGATGACTTTAAAGAGATATTTACTCCTTAATGCTTTGAAAACATGCAAATGAATTTATTAAATGTCATGATGACTCTTCATTTCTCGAGACTGATTGCATCCAATTTATGGTGGAATATGAACCGCCGGCGTGCTCTGTTATATAAACGGGAAGAAAATTCAGCTTTGATGTTCATCTTACGTCAACATGACTCCAAAGGAAGAAGCTGAAGAAGAAGCAAGAAAGTTAGGTTTCTGTGCCCATGGCGACCCTACTCTTGGGGGTAAGGAACCGGAGCCTTTAGTTTTCGAGTTCAAAGATGACCCTACACAACTAGCCAAGAATCTCCTGAGCCACTTTGGTCTGGACGGCTCGTCTTCTTCCAATGGGCGCAGTCTCGCAGAGCAGCGTGACACGCTCAATGCTCTGTTACACCGTATAGGGGTCAACAGTGTAGAGGAACTGGGCGCCAAGCTCAGTCGCTTCACAAAATAGAGCGTGTCTTTTATGCTTCTGTTTTCTTTTTTGAGAAATGTTGTACTTCTTTTCCTATGTACGGTCATCCTGCTTTGAAAAATGTAGTACAACTTTATGCTGAACAGCGTGCATTAATGAAGAACATTAAGTGGCACTCTTTGAATATTTCAAATATTGTGCTATTTTCCAAAGCACACGTGACACCCATTCCATGGTTTATGAGCGCCTTTTACTCGGATCTTTTCCAAGAATAGGCTTGCACTTTGTCCTTTAAATAGATAGGTGAGTTTCATGCATACTCATCTCTTCATTCTTCTTCTTCTTCTGAGAATGACCTTTTTGCGAGATTCCATTCTCAACAAGAAATTGATGATAGCAATGTTCTCTGATCTTGATTTTGATGGTGAGTCCAGTATAGTAGACCATTTTTCACTGTTGAAGATAAGCTTTTTTTTTCTTTTTTTTTCTGACTGAACAGAGTGTACGTGACTGGCCAGTGCGTACCAAATGACATTTGATTAATCTCTTTTTCTTTGCTGTTTTCTGTAGAAGCTTGGCTGCAAAATTTTTTCAGAACTGGCATTGGTGATTTGGATGCTGTGGGGAGCGGTCTTCTGACACCAACATCAGGGAGCTCATGCGCTTTTGACGCGCAAATCAGACAACTCAGAACTCTTTGTGGGATAGAAGGGTCTTCCTCCGATGGTAGGAAGAGCCTTTATACACGGAGAGTTGGACGGTGGAGTCGGCTCTACCCCGAGAAATCGGAAAATAGAGTTCCTTTCACGGCAGAACTAGGAATTGTATCCCAATGTTGGATACATTCCTGTCTCCTCTGAAAGGCCGCTCCTAATCCACCAATTGTATTGGCAGCAACACGCCTTCGGGCTGTCGAACTCTGTGGTTCTCCTCTCGTCTGAGAGATAAGACCAGAGTTTGATTTCTGCTGCTCTAGTTGCCACTGGAGCTCAGACAGTCAGGAATTGCAACAAACAACGAACCCATCAAAGAAGATCCAAGGAGGAAAATAGATCTCTATTAGGTTATTATTGTGTGTGTAGAATGAAAATCCAAAATTGTAATAGATTTCCATTATGATTTGTAAGAAAGTCTAAGAAAATGTAATAGACTTTTTATGATGATATGAGAGTGGAAATGATAATTCTTCTATGCTCAATGATTTGTATCTATCTGGATGAATTGTGGACATGATAGAAAATGAAATCTTCTTTTTTGATTTAGAATACCTAATACTATCAGAGGTAATATGGACGTGATAATATGTAGGAACTCAATAAGAAAATAGATTGATTTCTATGCAGAAAATGGAAAATGATAGATGAGTAGGTAGATTCAGCATTTATTCAGAGTTTATGAAAACGTGATAAATAACGAATCCCCACTTTTTTTTAATAAATTGATAGAAGATAATGAACGGACAAATGTCAGGTGATAGTGAACAAGTGAACCATCGGATGAATATGACAGATGAACGGATGAACCGTCAAGCATTAATGAACGGACGAACCGTCAGATGAATGTAATAAATGAACGGACGAACCATCGGATGAATGTGTCGTTTCATTATTCGAGGAATTTCTGTCTATAAATATAGCAGAAATCTAACAAAGGACGAACACTTCTACACTTTCAACATAAAAATGTCGTCTGAAGAAGCATCCAAGAAAGCTGAAATTGTCTCAAAGGTTCAGAAGGAGACTGAAGAATGCCCTGCTGATCTAATTCAGCCGAAGGAGGTAGAAGCAGGCGAAGGTTCGTCTACATCTAAGCCACCACGAGATATTCTGGACTTTCTACTTGATCCAGGAAGGTCTGAAGAAGAGGAAGCCATGAGGATGGCAGTCTACAAGTTTCTCGTGGGCTCCAGCAAAGAAGTTCTTAGCTCTTTTGCTGATCACATTTTTGAGAAAGACGGCAGCAGTCCCCGTCCAAATGTAGAGAAGGATGATATTGATCTTCCTTAATATCATGTACTATCATTCATGATAAAATTTTATTTATAAACATGAACTTGTCTGATGATTTACAAGTATCTATATTTATACATAATACTTTTAAGGAATTTGCCATTGATAGGCATCATAACTTTTCGACCATCAAGTTCTGAGAGTTGATAAGCGCCATTTGAGAAAACTCTGCTCACAATATAGGGGCCTTCCCACTTTGCGTCGAATTTGCCTTTGCTCATATGAGTCATAGTCATAGGACGTCTAACTGTTAGAACAAGTTCCCCTTTTTGATATGCTCGAACTCTGACTTTCTTGTTAAAAGCTCTTGAAATTCTAGCTTGATAGAATTCGATATTCTGTTAAGCAGATAACCGCTTTTCATCCAGAGCTTCCAACTCCTGAAGTCGAAGACGATCATTATTCTCGGCAGTAAGCTCATTAGCGATCGCTATCCTTAAAGAAGGAATTTGAATCTCTAACGGAAGAACAGCTTCGTATCCGTACACCAGAGAGAAAGGTGTACATTTAGTAGCATTACGAACTGTAGTCCGATAAGCCCACAAACACTTACCAAGTTTCTCACTCCAATTGCGTTTGTTAGTAGAAACAAACTTCTTTAAGAGTTTGGTGATGGTCTTGTTGAAAGCTTCTGCTAATCCGTTAGCTGTCGGATTATATGCAGTAGAAGCCACATTGTTGATCCGATGGTCGTCACAGAATCGAGTAAATTTCTGGCTGACGAACTGTGGACCATTATCATGAATAATACGTCGAGGAACACCAAATCTGTATATGACATGATGCTTGATAAAATTGATGACGTTAGAAGTCTTGACTTCAAATAATGGAATAGCTTCAGCCCATTTGGAGAAATAGTCGGTTATTGCGAGAATAAACCGATGACCTTTTGATGATGGCGGATTGATCGGACCAATAATGTCCATGCCCCAAGCTTCGAAGGGCCATGATGCTGCCGTCAGATACAGAAATTCCGAGGGTTGATGAATAAAATCTGCATGGAATTGACAAGCTTTACACTTTCTCGCATATTCGATGGCATCTGATACCATAGTAGGCCAGTAATAACCCATACGTCGAATACGGTCTTGAAGTTTTGGCCCAGGCTGATGTGCTCTACAAATTCCATCATGTGCTTCACGAATGATTTGTTGAGCCTCATCACCGGCAACACATCGAAGAAGTAAACCATCATAAGCTCGACGATATAAGGTTCTTGTGGTATGATTGTAGTAGAATCTGAGTGATCGTCGTCTGATAGATGCCGCTTCATTCGGATCATCTGGAAGAATATCATACAATACGAAATCTAAGAAAGGAAGTCTCCAATCTTTATCCGTATTCCGAGTCTCAGCTGAATTACTGAAGATGAATTCCATGCTAGAATCAGATGAAGATGACAATGATTTACGACTAAATCCAAATCCTCTTGTTGTGTTGACATCATGAGATGTTGATTCTTCAATGTCAACTGGAAGTCCTAGAGTTAGATTGTTTTCAAGATAAATAATTGTCGATTGCAGACAACAATCATTTGTTGACGTCTAATTGGAATAGCCACACCGCCGCAAGATTAGCAAGAGCATCAGCTTCTGTGTTACATGCTCGTCTAACATGCTCGATGAAGAACCCTTCAAACGAAGAAGCCATAGATATAGCCGATCTGTGATAAGGAACCAGATCTTGATGGCGAACTTCATAAATACCCCTTACCTGATTGACAATGAGTTTAGAATCTCCATACGCTTCCAAATGTTGAATATTCAGATGCTTAGCGAGTTGAAGACCAATAAGTAGTGCATTGTACTCAGCTACATTGTTTGAACATGGTTGATCAAGAGAATAAGCTCTTTGGATAGCAAGACCTTCTGGCGACACAAGAACGATTCCAACTCCAGCGACAATGTCACCATTAGGACCTATTCTCGAGGCTCCATCAAAGAATAGACGCCAAATAGGATCTTCTTCAGCAATTTGGTTTGAATCTAGGACTTCATCTGGGATTTCATCATAGAGTTTTGAATTTTCTGGAATTGAATGAGCAGCCAGAAAATCGGCTAAAGCTTGTCCTTTGACTGATTTCTGTGGAATATAGTGCATGTCATACTGAGCAAGTAGGATTCCCCAGTTAGCCAATCGAGAATTCAAAACACTGGGTTTCTTCATCATGATCCGTATAGGATTGATCCGGGAAATGACATGAATAGTCTGACCCATGATATAATGTCGTGTCTTTTGGACAGCGAACATCAAGGCTAGACATACTTTTTCGACCGGTGAATATCGAGGTTCAGCTCCGGTCATAGTGCGACTGAGGTAGTAAATGGCTTGTTCATGACCATTTTTATTCTTTTGAGCGAGCAATGCACCCAGTGAATGACTCATTGCTCGGGTATACAGAAGGAATGGTATTCCTGAAACAGGAGGTACCAATACTGGAGGGCTCATCAGATATTTTTTATATCATCGAATGCTTTCTGACATTCCATTCCAGACAAAAGAAACCCTTTCTTCATAAGTTAATTGAATGGTCTGCAGCGTCCTGAAAGATTGGAGATGAATCTCCTGATATAAGCGATCCTTCCTTGAAATCCTCGTAGCTCTTTAGATTGCTGACTATAACGACGTAGTTGTAATCTTCCAGTATCATCATTTTTGTCATCATCTTCAGGGTTAGAAGGATTTTGGGGACCTTTGTAAAAGAATATTGGAATGTCTCCTGGCTCTGCTGGGAACTAGAAAGTATGAAGTTTGTACTGATTCTAGGGATACATCTGTATGGAAAGTTTGTACAACTCCTATGGTTATTGTTCTCAAGTCATCTAACAAATGTAAATAACTATGAACATGATTACACACATCAGCATACTGCAAAGATGGAGACTTTTCATTAACTTTAAAAGTAGCAGTATTTACATTGGAAGAAGGCTGAGCCTTAGAGATCTTAGCCAAATCAATGACTAAAGGAGGAGAAGAAGAATTAGAAGGAGTTTTGTTTCGATTAAGATCGATAACAAACGGCTCAGAAGAGGTGAGCTCCCTTGAAACTTGAGATGGAAGAGTAGTCCGTCCTCCAACAGAAATGATCAGAGTATCTTGAGTAGACGACTGAGGTAATGGGGAGATCCGTCCGCTTACTGGAATGATGAAAGAACCTTCTCCAGAGGGTTTGGGAGATTAGTTGAGTAGTTCGACCTTTAACAGGGATTATTAAAGTCTCACTTTGTGAATCCTCTTTCTCTATAGCTTGTATTACCCTTGTATACTCTTCTTTATACATCCGGGAATCATTGAAATAAGCTTCAACCCCATGGAAGGGATTTATATCAGCAACTTCCTTTTGTACTCTTTCATTGCTGTCAATGTATTTAAAGCACTGATGAAGAGTAGAGGGCACCACATTATTTTCATGAAGAAAGGGCCTCCCCAGAAGAAGATTATAAGATCCTACGATCTCGATCACATAGAAAGTGACTTTGGATCTGAAATCGCCAATCTGAAGTTTCAGATGAATCTTTCCCAAAGGCTCGCTTCGGCTCTGATTGAATCCCAGGATAGTAGTAACCGTCTTGGAAAGCTTATGAAGAGGAATTTTTAATTCATCCAACAGGCTCTTCGGCATTATACTTATAGCAGACCCTGGATCGATGAGGATACGATCTATCTTCATCGTATCGATATAACCGGTATAGTAGAGACGTCAATCATGTCGATTATCCTCCAGTAGCATGTCATCTTGTGTAAAGGTGATATTTGGAATAATCTCCAATACACTGTTACAATGTAAGCAAGTGGCAGGTTCTTCACCTGGCTTCTTTAATTGTGCAAGACAAGAGTCTGCCTGAAGAAGTGCCTCACTTAACGTCGTCCCGAGTCCTTTGGAAAGACGTAGAAGTTCAAATAGTGACATTCTAGCTGGAGTATTAGCAAGTTGCGCTAAATGTCAAAATTATAAGGTTTCTGAAGCCCAAGAGGAGAGACTTCTTGATTGGTTTATCAAACCGAGCCTGTTGTTTGCCTTTCTCAAGAGTTGTGGACTTGGGAAGAACAGGTTCAACTGGTGTAGTTGAAGGAACAGGTGATGATTCTTCTTCAGGAGGAACATTAGGAGCATCTTTGTCAGCCGGAGGAATATCAGAAGTATCCTCAGGCTTCTTGGAATAATCCTTTAGATAAGGTTTCCCTGTTCGAGTAGCACTAGCAAGTGCTTCTTCCTTATCTTTTGGCTCTGCATCAGAAGTAGATCCGAGAGAAGTCATATGACATGACTTAATCTTTCCAGCCTTCTTGGACTTTTAAGATGTAGTCTTTTGAAGAGGAGATTCAAAGTCTGCAATTAGATCAGGATGAATCCACATGATTTCTCCTGTTTCCATAGTGATTGGTACCAACCCTTCAGATTGTGGAGGAGGAATATTCACTATCTCAAGAGTTGCCTTGGGAATAGGAACGATTCCGTTTTCCAGGAGTTGAGGAGGGAAATCTCCGAATTGCATAGAGACGACATTGGAGGTGACGGTCTCTCTCTCGCGGAGTAAGAGAAATAGCTCCAGATTTAATCATTTCTTGGATCTTTTCTTTCAGTATATAACATGTACGAATTATGTGACCCAACATTCTGTGGTATGGACAGTATTTAGGATGATCTGTCTTACCAGCTTCATCAGGTTTCTTGATTTCAGGTAATTGTATTTTATTACCCTTCAGCAGACATTGAAAGATACCGAGGACATCATCGTCATCAAAAGAATATTCTTCCTTGGGGCGAGGTATTCTCGGTTGTTGAGTTGTAGAGGCAGGAGAAGTTTGAACGGTCGATGCATCTTTACTCTGAAGATTAACCTCAAGAGTTTCTTTTCCCTTGCTTTTATGAATTTAGCATTATTTTGACCTGTTTCTTTAGGAGACATCTGCACTCCTAAACCTTTGAAGGTTTCAGCACTGATTTCTGCGGCTTTGGCACTAACTATGAAGGAAGGCCAATCTTAAAATTGAGTGAATCCTGTCCACATGCTGATTATTGGTAACAAATTTGATTTGCATGTGTCGATGGTGACAGCATCAGGAGTTCCAAGAGGCATCTTCAGAGCTTCTCTTCGAAACCGTTCAATGAATTCCTCTGTAGTTTCATTATTTTTCTGCTTGATTCTTATAAGAGCAGACATAGTCATGTCATTGAGCCCTTCATAGAATCGTTCAAGAAACATTTGTTTGAAACCAGCAAACGAAGTAATACACCCATTCGGGAGACTTCTATACCATTCATAGGCCGTTCCTTTGAGACATCCGACAAACACCCGAGTAAGGAGGGCGTCACTTGGTTACAGTTGGTCAGTCATCACTTCAAAGTGATTAATAAACTGACTTGGAGAAGTGGTTCTATCATAAAATGAGATAGTAGGAGGCTTGTATTTAGGAGGATACGATACTTGCTTCCATTCTATCGGATAAGGTTGTTTGATGCCTAACCTTTGTAAACCATCTTTCTGTTTGAATGCCTCAAATTGAGTTCGAAGATTCCTTAATTCTTCAGTAACAACTCCGGAGGATTGTGGAGTTGTAGCTTGTAGAGAATAGTTGGGAGGGGAACATCATTATAAGTACTACCCCAAGCTCCAGAGTAACTAGGAACTGGTTGAACTTGCCCAGGAGTATTGGACTGGACTGCTGGAGGAACATGTACTGGACTTACACCGGTGTCAATTGGTGTAGCTTCTGGTACAGTCTGTTGATTTTGCAATTGGACTGCCATGAGTTCATACATCAACTTCATATTATCAGCCATAGACTTTATTTGCTGTTCTAAAGAAGCAATTCTTTGTTCTTGAGGAGTCATGGAAGAAAAAGGTTCATCAGTATTCCCATCAACCATATATGTTGTGACTGTGCGAGGAATTTTTGATGAACTGGTGGATGTTGTTTGTTCTGAATCACTGCTTTGTGTATCAAAGTCAGTTATAGGAGAACTACCCCCAGTAGGAAGAGGTGGGAAGTTAGATTCCCCAAGAAACTCAGAATCATCTTCAGAAATCGAAGTCCTTTGAGTAGAAGCCAGGACTTTTGATCTGGTGCCTCTATATACTCCATCTGGACTATCATTTCTACCCCCAGTATCCCGAGGGGTCATGTTGACAGAAGCATACAGAGGTTCATCTTCATCAGGCATAGGTTCACACTGAATCCGATTGAAGACAGATTGTTGTTTAGTTTGACATCTGCATTGCATTGTGACTCTCGGCTGGAAGTCACATTCATGATCAACATGGTCCTGATCCATTGATTGACATCTGCATTGAATTATGACTCTTGGCTGGAAGTCACATTCAGCATGGTCCATTGTCACAGAATTATTCCTTCTCTTCTGTTGAAGATGTTCTCGTAGATCTGTCTGTGAAGATTGAGGTACATCAGAGAACATTCTTTGGTTCTTGGGTCTTGATGGCTCTTGGTTATATAGAGAGTAATTAATGTGAGCCACATAATTTCTAGCATACTCTGCATCTGGATCTCTTACTTTTGTTCCTGATTGGTATGGTTTCTTGACACCAGAAGTGCTTCCTAAGCGGATTTGATCAAGTTTTGGTCTTAGATCAGTTGGAGGTAACACATTAGTTGTTGAAACTTGGAGTTTTTCTTCCATTGATCTGGATATTTGCAGAGAAGGAAGAATTGGACAACCCCCTTGATTAGGAGTTGGTAACAGACCCTCTTTTATAGACAAATTATGTGCCCAATTCGAAGAAGTCGAGAAGAAGACATTAAGAAATGTTTCTTCTTAGACTTGTTCAAGTTTTGAGACATAGAATGTCCAGAAGGAAGAGTAGTCAAAAGACCATCTCCTTTCTTTGACTAACAAAATTGTCAGTCAAAGCTGTTCCTGAAGTAAAAACTAGGAGCAGAAGAAACAACTAAAGAGTTATCTCTTTTCGAAGGGACTTTGTGTAGAGGAGTTTTAGCAAGACCACCCCCAGCAACACTAGAGTTATCTCTTTTCGAAGGGACTTTGTGTAGAGGAGTTTTAGCAAGACCACCCCCAGTTCTAGTAGAAATTGTCAAGGAATAAGAGATAGCTAAAGAGCTATTCTTCTTGGAGTATGCTGGTGACAATTTGGCTAAGGAGCTTGTATTGTCAGTGTACAAAGTCTTGGCTAAAGAGCCAGATTTTGGTGAAATACACGCTGGAACAGATTTGGCTAAGGAGCCATTGCTGTTAGCGTGACTTTTGAATTTAGGAATACACGCTGGAACAGTTTTGACTAAGGAGCCAGTGCTGCCAGCGTGACTTTTAGAATTAAGATTGCACGCTGGAACAGATTTGGCTAAGGAGCCAGTGCTGTCAGCGTGACTTTTGGTTGCTGTTGTCTTTGAACACACAAGAGTGTGTGTGCTTGCAATAGACTCCTTGCCAGTGTTAGGAGTAGACACTGTGGCAGAAAAGTCACCATTGATTGCCAACTGATTCTTAGGGACGTAGACAGATCGTCCCTTCGACTTGGCAGTAGTGATGGAGGCTGAAGTGGGCTTGCCACCCTTAGCCCGGCATTTCTTCGTAGGCGAGTTGATCGAATTGGATCGATATCACCTTCTTCGTCGAGCCGACTGACGAAGTGTCGCATTGAGTTGTTGCCATCTCAGAAGAGAAGATGGTTTTCCCCAGCAGAGTCGCCAATTTGTTTTCCATAAATAAATTCACTTTATTTATGTGTATCTGGGAAAATTACAACTGTAGGAATCCGATCTAGAAGACGATCGCTTTATCCCTTGGACGATACGAAGAAGAAAAGCTCTCAAAATTTCAACAGCAGTTTTAGATATCTGTGTATCTGTATAATGAATAAGAAAAGAACTCTATTTATAGAGTCAAAATAACTGAAAAAGATAACTGTCTTCACTGCCTCTGCATAGTTGAAAATCACGCAGGATCTAACATACGCAGAGTTGTGAGCAGTTACTGGACGTGGCCTGTAACTGTTGGACACATGGCAATCGTGCATGAGTCGTGTGCAAGTTACAGGACACGCAGGCGAGAGATCAATGGCATGACTGCCACGTACTCCAATTTGATGAAATCCACGTAGGCTCGTTGAGGACGAAATCCACGCAGATTCGGGTTAGAAAGCTTCAAAATCTACGCAAACTTGGAGCAAGAAGCTTCAGGATCCACGCAGACTTGGGGCAAAAAGCTTCAAAATCCACGCAGACTTGAGGGAGGAAATCCACGCAAACTTGAGACAGAAAGCTCAAAATATACGCAGACTCGGGGAAGGAACATAATCCATGCTCGATTGAGGCAGGACTGCCAGCTATCTTGATTCGACGTGCCTCGACTGATACAAATTCTCTGACAGTGATTGTTTTGTCAGTCGCATTAAATGACAAGAAGCTCTTTTGGTACGCCAACTTGATGAAGGCTGAGTCTTATTTCGAAAGTCACGCAATAGGCGGCTGTGATCTCTCGAGTTCTGTGAATATGTGGCATACGAGGAGACATTCTTCGACTGTCGTGCTGTCAGTCATGATGATACTTCTGACAAATGATCTGTCACTAGCGTGATTTTTAAACATTTGTCCTGATCACTTCTGCGTGACTTTGAGACTCAGTTCTGATCAACTCAGCGTGAATTTTATTTTGAAGGCCTACACACGCGTCCTATCATTTCAGTGAGAATAGGATACATGTACACATGTTCTTCGAAATATGTGGTATGGAGGCCATGTAGGCAAACCACGTTCCAAATTGGCCAGAAAGAATAGGGCATAAAAATAGCCCCAACATCCTTTGGGCGTAAAGCAGTAAGATGAGCGTAAAATAGCTCTGTCATAGGTTTTCCGCATAAAGTGGTTATTGAATAACCTTGAGCGTAAAAATGGCTCAAGTAGACTTTGCGCACACATCGTTTTGAGCGTAAAAACTCGTAAAAAACTCCGTGCGTAAAAGAAACCATATAGTGAGCGTAAAGTAGCTCAATTCACATACTAAACGACAACATTGGTCTCTGTATAAAACAAATCCCTTTGAATTCTGTGATATATGCCATCATTAATATCTTCATGTCAGAGTTTGCATTAAATGCAAGACTTGACAGCTTTGTCCAGCGTAAAAGTGGCTAGCTTGTCCTGGGCGTAAAATGATGGATGTAGGTCCGAGCGTAAAATAACCAACCTGCTTCAGGCGTAAAGTGATTAGCCTCTCCTTGACATAAAGGGATCAATTTGAGTAGACTGATCTATCACTTTGACCCTTCTTGTGAAGCACTTTTTACGCTCCTACAAGACCCCCTTCAAAGTTTTCAAATATCTCCAAAATTTGAAACACTTTGAACAGAAGCGTAAAAGTTGAGATTTGATCTACCGGCGTAAAATTCGGGATACGCAACAGCCATCCGCGTAAAGCGGACATATCCAACAGTCGGCGTATTCTTCAAAAGAAAATTAATGTCAGTCAATACTTAACCGTCACAATAAATTTCTTTCTCGAAACTTTTGAATGTCTCTTCATCTTCCCGAGTAAGCAGTTTCCAACGAGGAATGTGAAGAGTTGCTTTGGTTTGTATAAATAAGGACAAATTCTTTGACATTTATCCTCGTTTTGTCATGGCACCGAAGAACGAGATTATCATCAAAGAGCTTCGAGCTCCAGGCTTGATTTCGAGCGAGCGTGCAACCTTTTAGAGTGTTTTGGAGTGACTCCTGCGGTCTTTAGTCGCATTGATGGTGGTCTCCCAACTGCGTACGAAGGGCCAGGAGATGCCGAAGCGTTTCTTAGTCTGATGCGCCGCTCCGGATTCGCAATATGCACGAACTAGGTGTCTCCCTTCGTCAGCCCACGAAGGAGAGAAATAATATTCCATGTATTGCGACTCTTTTATGTAGGGGTCCACTCCCCCTTTATAAATAAAATCTTGATGTTAATCTCATCTGTTGGTAGATAGAATTCAACACTTATTTTGACTGCTTCTATGGTTGTTAATTCCCAAGAAACAAACCAACACGTGGCATCTGTCTTGTGGTTACGAGAGCCTTTAAATAGGATCTTCTTCCGAAATAGACTCCCAACAGTTTCTTCAGTCTTTATAAATAGCCGAGAATGTGTTATATATTCTCATTCTCATTCCTCTGAAGATAACTTTTTGTAATGTTGTTCTTCAACAAATGACAATAGCGAAGCTTTCCAACGGCGTTCCTTTGTATGCCCAGTCATTAGACGCAGATTCAACCACCATTAGAGCCAAACCATTCGACTCAAATGGTAAGTGCGATCGTAAGCAAATATCTATCTTCGAATTTTTTGTTTGAAAATAGCTATTTTACGAGCGTAAAGCCTTGCTGAAGCACTGGCGTAAAAATCTTGCTGAAGCACCGGCGTAAAAAGTCTTGCTGAAGCAAATGGCGTAAAAGCTTTTGTGAAGCACCGGCATAAAAGCCTTGCTGAAGCAATGGCGTAAAAGCCTTGTCATATCACTGGCGTAAAAGCCTTTGTGAAGCGCCGACGTAAAAGCCTTGTTGAAGCACTGGCGTGAAAGCCTTGCCATCTGTTTTTAGTTAGCGTTTAATACGCATCCGATGATACTTCTGTCTTAAATACTTTTTCTTTGTTATTTTCTACAGAAGTTTGGATGAGCAGCTTTTCCAGAACTGGCATTGGCGATTTTAACGTTGTGAGGAGCGTTCTTCTGACATCAACATCAGGGAGCTCATGCGCTTTTGATGCACAAATCAGACAACTCAGAACTCTTCGTGAGATAGAAGGTTCTTCCTCTGTTGGTAGGAAGAGTCTTTATACACGAGAGTTGGATGGTGGAGTCAACTCTACCCCGATAAATCGGGTAGTAGAGTTCCTTTCACGGTAGAACTAGGAATTGTATCCCAATGCTGGATACATTCCTATCTCCTTTGGAAGGCCGCCCTTAATCCACCAGTTGTATTGGCAGCAACACGCCTTCGGCTGCCATACTCTGGGGTTCTCCTCTCGTCTGAGAGAGAAGACCAGAGTTTGATTCCTGCTGTTCTGGTTGCCACTGGAGCTCATACAGTCAGGAATTGCCACCAACAACGAACCCGTCAAAGAAGATCAAAGAAGAAATAGATCTCTATTAGGTTATCGTTGGTGTATAAAATGAAAATCCAAGAATGTAAGAGATTTCCATTATAACTTGTAAGAAAGTCTAAGAAATGTAATAGACTTTTTTGATGATATGGGAATGGAAATGATGATTCTTCTATGATCAATGATTTGTATCTATCTGGATGTAATATGGACATGATAGATAAATAAAATATTATTTTCTGTTTTAGAGTATATGATACTATCAGAGGTAATATGGACATACTAGCATATATGAACTCAAAAGAAAATTAGATTAATATCTATGCAGAGGTCAAAGAAGTGATAGATAGGAAAAGAAAGCAGATTTAATATTTATTCAGAGGTCATGGAACATGACAAATAGCGAATCCCACTTTCTAATCAATTGATAAAATAGAAGATATAAATCCCTTTCCCAGGAAATAAGAAGTCAGCTTAACCAAACCTTGATAGCTGGGGAATAATAAGACAGATATTGTGAGCATATACGTCAAAACGGTGGAAGAATCAACGTATTTCTTGGGAAGAGAAAGGACGATTCAATTCCATAATTAAATGGATGAACCTGGTAACATGAATGGACGAGTCCTTTCGGAAATGAAAAGTCGTTTTCAATTTTAGAGACTAGTTCATTAGTAATCCTCCTCTATAAATAGGTGAGAATTGCTTGTAACCCTTCATTCTTTTTCTCCTCCTCTATTGCAAATGTCTTCTGAGGATGTACGGTGAAAGAATGAAGTCCCTCGGAAAATCGAGGGCATCATTGAGACGTTCCCCGTTGAGCCTCCTGTATCAGGCTCATCAGGCTCAACCGAAATAGGTGGAAGCTCTTCTGCGCCCAAGCCCCCCGAAGACATCCTTGTTTTTTTTAGTAGAGCCAGGGAAGACTCCTGAAGAAGAAGCGTCGAGGATGACTGTCTGCAAATTTTTCATGAGTTCAGGAAACGACGCCTTCTATGCATTGGCCGACTATGTATTCAATAACGAAGGGAGTGGCCCTCGTCCTTAGTCTTTTGTTTCAAACAAAAAATAAAAGGAACTTTATTTTCATCCCTTTTTTTTTTCATACATAGTATTTCTTAAGAAACTTGCCATTGATTGGCATCATGAGCAGATCTCCATTGGGCTTTGATAATCGATAGGCGTCATTGGAAAACACGGACTCAATTACATAAAGGCCTTCCCATTTTGCTTGGAATTTCCCTTTACTTTTATGAGTCATTACCATCGGTCTCCGAACAGCTAATACAAGTTCGCCAACTTTGAATACCCTCTCTTTAACTTTACGATTGAAAGTTCGAGATATGCGGGCTTGATATAGTTAAGTGTTGTTGTGCTTGAAGATGCTTCTCATCTAATCCTTCAAGTTCCTGGAGTCGTAAGCGATCATTATTCTCTGTAGTTAGCTCATTAGCAATGGCTATTCGTAGAGAAGGGATCTGGATTTCCAATGGGAGAACAACTTCGCATCCATAAACCAATGAGAATGGTGTAAAACCTGTAGGAGTCCGGACTGTTGTTCGATAAGCCCATAAACATTCTCCAAGTTTCTCATTCCAATCACGTTTATTAGAAGAGACAAACTTTTTGAGAAGTTTAATGATTGTCTTATTGAAAGCTTCAGCTAAACCATTAGCAGGGATTATAAGCCGTAGAAGCCAAATTCTGAATTCGATTCTTGTCACAGAATCGATAAAATGCTTGACTGGCAAATTGTGGACCATTGTCATGAATTATCCGTCGAGGAATCCCGAAGCGATAAATGATATGGTGCTTGATGAAACTGATAACATTAGATGTTCTCACTTCCACAAGGGGGACTGCTTCTGCCCACTTAGAAAAGTAATCTGTTATAGCTAATATGAACCGATGTCCTTTAATAGAAGGAGGATTAATAGGACCAATGACATCCATACCCCAAGCTTCAAAGGGCCAGGAGGCTGCTGTAGGATGTAGAAATTCAGACGGCTGATGAATAAATTCAACATGAATCTGACATGCTTTACATCTTCTGGCATAGTCTACAGCATCTGCTATCATAGAGGGCCAATAATACCCCATTCTTCGAATACGATCTTGTAACTTTGGACCCGGTTGATGAGCACCACAGACACCATCATGAGCCTCACGCAGTGTTTGTTTGGCTTCACTTTCTGAGAGATAGCGCAGCAAGAGTCCGTCATATGAACGACGATATAGCATATGTAAAGACGAATCATAATAGAATCGAAACGATCGTCTCTTAATTGATGCAGCTTCTTTAGGATCTTCAGGAAAAATCCCATGAACTGCATAATCAATGAATGGAGTTCTCCAATCTTTCTGCTTGGACCTTGCCTCTGTAACATAACTTTGTTCAATATGCAGATTACTCTTCACACAAAATAAGTCTCGGTCCAACAAAGTAATTTTATTTGCCTTCGGATTGGGACAGCCAAGTCTGCAGCTAAGCTGGCAAGAGCATCAGCCTCCACATTCTGAGAACGTGGTACAAATTCAATGAAGAATCCTTTGAATGATAGGACCAACTCGACTACCACCTGATGATAGGGGTAGATCAGGATTTCTGACTTCATAAGTCCCTCTAACTTGATTAACGATCAATTGAGGATCTCCATAAGCCTCTAAGAATTCAATATCCAATTGTTTTGCTACTTGGAGACCAATCAATAGAGCATTATATTCTGCTACATTGTTAGAGCATGGCTCATTAAGAGAATAGGCACGGTATATGACCATTTTGTCAGGAGAAACCAAGACAATTCCTACCCCAGAGACAATATTGCCTTTAGGTCCCACTCGTGATGCTCCATCAAAATATAATTGCCATATATCATTCTTCAAAGTCATGTTACAATCCACTACTTCGTCTGGAATGTCTTCATATAACTTCGAAGTTTCAGGTATAGGATGAGCAGCTAAGAAATCAGCTAACGCTTGGCCCTTCACTGATTTTTGAGGCACATAAATCATGTCATAAGGAGTGAGCAACATTGCCCAGGTAGCTAACCTGGAATTAAGAATGCTCGATTTTCTCATCAATATCTGAATGGGATTTATTCTAGAGTGACATGAATAGTCTGTCCAGTGACATAATGCCTTGTCTTTTGGACGGCAAAAACCAAAGCTAGACATTCCTTTTCCACCGGAGTATATCTGTGTTTAGCTCCGACCATCATTCTGCTCAGATAATATATTGCTTGTTCATGACCCATATCACTTTTCTGTGCCAGAAGAGCGCCAAGTGAATGATCCAAGGCCCGAACATATAGCAAAAATGGTCTTCATATCACCGGAGGTACCAGAACAGACGGGTTTGTAAGATATTGCTTAATGTCATTGAAGGCTTTTTGACACGCTTCATCCCAGACGAAAGATACCCCTTTCTTTAATAGACGGGAGAAAGGTTGCCATCTCCTAGAAAGATTAGATATAAATCTTCTGATATAAGCAATACGACCCTGAAAGCCACGGAGTTCTTTCAGATTACGAGGAGGACGCATTTCAAGAATTGCTTTAACCTTATCAGGATCAACATGGATACCTTGAGAGGAAATGACAAATCCTAAAACTTGCCACTAGAAACCCCTAAAAGACTTAGTAGGGTTCATTTTCAATTGATGTTGGCGCATCAATTCAAATACTGTCTTCAAGTCTTGAATGTGATCATTCTTTGACCGACTTTTAACAGCAATGTTATCTACGTAGCATTCAACTATTTTCTGTAGAAGTTCTTGAAAGATATTGCTCATAGCCCATTGATATGTGGCACCGGCGTTTTTAAGACCAAATGGCATAACCGTATAGCAGTAAACCCCAAGGGGTGTTCGAAAAGATGTATGCTCATCTTCTGGATGCATCTTGATCTGATTGTATCCTGAGAATCCGTCCATGAAAGACATACGTTCAAAACCGCATGTATTGTCTATCATGACATTAGTAATGGAAAGTGGAAATTCGTCCTTTGGACAAGCCGTATTAAGATCTCGGTAATCTATACAAACTCGGACTTTTTCGTTCTTCTTCATAACAGGAACAATATTGGCTACCCAATCGGGTGTTGTTCTTCACGAACAAAGCCACATGTAATCAGCTTTTTGACTTCTGCTTCAATTGCATCCATAATATCTGGTCTAAAGTGCCGTTGCTGTTTTTTACAGGCTTGACATTAGGCAAAATATTGAGTTTATGAGTAGCAACTTTAGGATCTAGCCCTGGCATATCCTCAAAACTCCATGCAAAGATGTCAATGTAATCTTTGATAAGTTTTATCAACTCTTCCTTTTCATCTTCAGAAAGATTCTTACTGATGAATATTGGTTTGGACGTAATTCCATCTCCAACATCAATCTGGATAACCTCATCTTCTGTAGGTGGCTGTCGCTGTTCAAAACAAGTTTCCATTGAGTATCCATCCGTTGAGCCCAAGGATCATTCTCAAATGGCTCTGATTCATCATCGGCTTGAACCATATTGACTGAGAATATTTGCCCAGATTCACAATATGAGGAACGAGACATATCGATTCGATGAATAGATTTTCTTTCGAATCTGATGATTGTGAAGAGCTAGAAGATAATTCTTCTTGTATATCGTCATTAATCATGTGGGACGGATCATATCCCAACCCATGACAAGTCTTTTGGTAAAACGGATCACCACATAATGGTAGTCGTCTGCCCTTGCCCTGATTGAGACCTTGCATAGTCTTCAAGTCATATCCCATGTTCTGGATAATTTTGATAGATTGTTGACTATACTTGTCAATTCGGATTCTTCTCTTGTCTTTATCCTTCAGCTCATCTGCCTGAGCAACAGGAATATTTCTAGTCAGGCCAAACACAATTTGGCGTTTTGTTTCTTATCAGACGGGACCACGAAGTAAGATTCTTTATGACGTCTAAAAGTTACGCAAGCTTGTGATGAAGCGGCCACGGGTAGAAGATAGGAGAAGATGTCAAGAACTTTTGAGCATAAAGTCCGACATCGACATGAGGAGAAAGAATTCTCCTTATGATCAATGTATAAAGTTTCTTCCGGTTCTGTTATCTTATATTGGTGACTTTGATTATCAGAAGATAAAGTCATTCTCTCAATAAACTTGACAGCCATATACTCGAACAGGAAATCTTTATATCAAAAGTACAGAATGATCAATATTGACATCATTTACAATCTGATTGCTACGCTTCGAATTAATCAACAGTGGACCATCATCCGTCTTCTGTGTAGATTTGTCAAGATTGACAATCAATGGTGATTCTGGATCATTCGTACAAGAAGTATGCCCTTTAACCTTGATCATAAAAGGTTGAACTTGGCTCTTAGCAGGAATATTTATTGATCCCTCAGATGAAGTTTGAGTTCTTCCTTTAACCTTGATTATCAAAGGTTGATCATTGATAGTTGGGATTAGATTCGTCCCTGACTATGATCTTCAAAGGTTGCTCTCTGGCGGATCTTCATTAATAGACTGATCCTCAGATGATAATTGATCTTCAGCCATGTCTAATATATCTTCACATGCTCTTGTTTATAAAGCCTTGAATCAGAGAAGTAGGCTTCGACACCCTTAACGGATTATATCAGCAACTCAGTTTTCACAACTCCTTGGAGTCCACATATTTGAAACATTGGTGAAGAGTTGAAGGTACAATTTATGCTCATGAATCCACGGTCTTCCAAGAAGAATATTGTAGGATACGTCCGAGTTGATAACATAGAAAGTTACCATAGTTCGAAGATCACCAATCTGAATCTGCAGACGAATCTTCCCCAGTGGTTTGCTCTTGCCAGAGTTAAAACGACTATCGTAGTACTAGTGTAAGTCAGCTCACTAGTAGGAATCCTCAGGGGTCTTAGCATACTCTGAAGAATTATACTAATTGAAGACCCAGGATCAATGTAAATCCTGTCAATTTCAGTGGATCCGATATATCCAGTGTAGCATAGAGGCCTATCATGCTTGTTGTTTCAATAGCATATCCTCTTGTGTAAAGGTGATGTTGGGAATTGCTTCCATCACTATGACATTGCGGGCATGACACTGGTATATTATCAGGAGTCTTGAGTTGAGCCAAACATGAATCTGCTTGAAGTAAAGCTTCGCTCAAAGTCTCTCTGCTTTCTCTGGAAAGGCAAAGCAGTTCAAATATAGATAGTCTAGCCGGAGTATTGGCTAACTGAGCTAGAATGTCAAACTTGTAAGGCTTCATCACCACCCCCTGATTGGAAGCAGACTTCAATGGGATATCAAAGCGTACTGCCTTCTGTTTCCCCTTTTCAACCACAGACGGTTTAACAGGAACAGGAGAAGGTTGAACTGGTAGAGTTTCCACTACATCTTCTGCTTTTTGGAGGATCCCTCATAGTCTTTGTGGTACTCTTTTCCAGATCTTGTACCAGCAAAAGTTTCTTCTTCAGACTCAGGAGAAAGAGTATATTACAGGATTTAGTCTTTCTTTTGCCTTCTTCTTGTGAGGGTTGTTACGAGGAACTTCAGAACCCAATCCAGCAGTAGAATTCTGATTTTGAATTTGTAAAGGAAGGCGTATTCCTTTATCATAATTCAAACCTTCTGCCTTTTGAAAGTCGTAACCCATCTTCCTCATGAGAAGGACAGATTGCTGACAATACAAGTGGATAGGCAGTGAGCTTTGGACAGGTGTTCCAGCACAGGAAGAGGAAGGAATCTCTGCAACTATAGAAGAATGAAGCATAGACGTCTCTGTAGTTAAGGGAGGAGAAGGGTTCGGGATACGAAGAGAAATCCCTGTTGGAGCTTTTTCATAAGCAGCAAAGACTTGTTGTGCCCGGTATAAAGGAATACTATTCATGGCTAGCCACTGCTGATGAGTAAGCTTGAGCTTGGTAGGAGGAGCTAGACTTGGAGGACAGATGTTTAGTCCTTTCAGTCTATCTTCTAAAGGAAGGCCATCCCATAGATGATCCAAGTCATCAGAATTTGGAATAACATGAGAAATCATGTTGCAGGTTTTGACTTTCTTACCTTTCTTGGATTTTAAAGTTTTACCTTCATTTTCCAACTCAGGTACTAAGTCAGAATGTACCCACATGATTTCACCATTCTTCAATGTGAGCGGCAGCAATCCTGTATTTTCTTCCCTAGCAGGCGGGATATTCACGATCTTCATCATCGCCTTCGGAATTGGGATAATTCCATCTGGGACTTGCTATGGAGGAAAATCCTCGAACTGAAGAGAAACCATATTGGTCATAACCGTATGGTCATCATTGGTTAAAGTGATAGCGCCACCATTTATCAGCTTTTGGATCTTCTTTTTCAAGACATAGCAAGCACTGGTAGGATGATTAATGTATCTATGATAGATACAATATTTGGGATTGTCAGTCAGATTCACCTCATTAGGCCTTTTTGGCTCTGGAATCTGAAGTTTACCACTTTTCACCAGACATTGAAATATCCCTGGGATATCACTTTCGTCAAAAGAGTATTCTTCCTTTGGCCTGGAAGATTCCTGATTATTTGGCGTCGTTTTATTCTTGGAAAGATTGACCATAAGAGTATCTTTTCCTTTCATATTACGATTGCCAGGATTATTACCAGGATTACTTTTCATCCCTTTATCTTCTGAAGCAAAAATTATCCCGTGTTCACGAGCCAACCTACCATTGGTCTCGGCAGAAACTGCTGCTATGATAAACGAAGCCCAATCTGTGAATTGGGAACCTGTGAAGACAGCAATGGATGGTCGCAGATTCATCTTGCATGTATCAATCAACGCTGAATCTGGCATACCAGGAGACATCTTTAGAGTAGCCTGTCGAAAACATTCAATGAACGTTCGAGTATCTTTTTTCTCCTTTTGTTTGATTTCTATCAAGGAGGACATGTTCATGTCCATACCTCCTTCATAGAAGCGGGAGAGAAACATTGCCTTGAATTCGTCAAAAGACGAAATAGAGTTATCGGGTAAGCTACGATACCAGTCGTACACTACTAAAATATGCTTAAATAGCGACGTATATTAGCGACGGCGGAAATACGCGTCGCTGATAATTGCATAAAGCGACGTCTTGTGCTACACATCGCTGTCCGTCGCTGCGTAGCGACGTTCAGCGACGAAGTATAATTTACGTCGCTGGCTTGTGACGTTTAGCGACGTATCATGTAGGCGTCACTGTTTTATTTCATATAGGGTTCCTGGCCCGATCGAAATCCCAAAATTTTCACCCAAAAATTATTCCCGCTCTTTCCTCTCCCCCTGGCGATCCTCTCCCTCCGACGACCACTCCCTCCGGCGACCACTCCCTCCGGCGAGACCCTCCCCCTTCTCCCCCCCGGAGACCCCGCTCGCCCGTTGACCCCTCCCTCCGGCGACCAGCCTCCCTTCTCCGACGAAGGAGCCTTCCTCGCCGCTTCCTCCTCCGACGAAGCCACCCTCCTCGCCGCCTCCATCCTTCGACGAAGCCACCCTCCTCAGGTAAACCCTAACCCTAACCCTAGCTATCTAGACACAGACACGGACACGAGAACTCTAACCCTAGCTGCTGGGGTGGTCTTTCTGTCGAGGGGGGAGAGAGGGGTGGGGTTGGGTGCAGGGGTGGGGGGGTCTTACTGTCGAGGGGTGGAGGGAGGGGTGGGGGTACCCGGGGGTGCAGGGGTAGGGGAGGGGGGC
Organism: Iris pallida; assembly: GCA_029216955.1. Taxonomy (NCBI): domain Eukaryota; kingdom Viridiplantae; phylum Streptophyta; class Magnoliopsida; order Asparagales; family Iridaceae; genus Iris; species Iris pallida. The sequence continues at coordinate 39,141 of JANAVB010006243.1, forward strand.
ATGGTTGGGGTGGGTGCAGGGGGAGGGGGGCAGGGGAGGGAAGACAGGGGAGGGTTGGGGTGGGTGCTGGGGTATGGGGAGGGGGGCAGGGGAGGAGGGAGGGGGAGAGGGGGGAGGGGGGGGCAGGGGATGGTTGGGGTGGGTGCAGGGGTAGGGGGAGGGGGGCAGGGGTGAAGTGTATATTTTGGTCGAACACTTAGGCGCTTGCACGCACATTCACTACCGATGAGGGAGAGAGAGAGAGAGTGCGAGTGGACTGCAGTCCATATCGCTGCTGGTTTGTCTTGTGATATTTTTATTTTTCTTTTCCTTTTTCATATTTCTTTTCCATGATTGTTGTACGTGTACAGTCTGCCACTTTTCTTTATCGAGTACAATTTTGTTGCTTCTCTCGCTCTTCCTTTTGGTCTCCACTGAATGCTGGTCTACTGCCATTAATATTGGTCGATAGATTTCTCTATCACATATTGCAAGTGGTACTAAGAAAAAAGAAAAAGAAAGAAAGGAGAGAATAGATATGACTCAAATGGACCGAAGTAGGTGTAGTAGTAGCATTAAGAGCGGGACATGAACCGGGCTCATGACATTTTGAACTTTGGAAGACAATGCCATGTTAACTCCTTCCTTTCCTTGCTTATGTTTGTGATTTATTATGATATATAATGGTGATGTTAATTCTTTCCAAATGTTAGGATCGTTACAAATCTTGTTGGCTCGAAAAGAAATTTTCTTCGTGCATGCCTACTTCACATTATAGGATTTTATTTTTTGTTCAAGGGATTCACAAAATGTAGGGATATATACCATTTGAAATTCATTTGAAATTCATTTGAAATCCATTTGAAATTTATTTTAAGAATCTGAAATGTTGACGATATATACCCAAGGTTCACAATATCGGTATCGGAATCGGTATCGGACAATTCCTATGAGCATTGGTATCGGCGATACCGGTAGTATCGGCGGTATCGTATCGGAGTATCGAACTTTGGTATCGGAAAACAAATAATTATTAATAAATTATTTACATTTAAAAACATATATTTTATACATTTAGGCATAATTTTAAGTATTTCAGCGTTATTTCTTAGTAGTTTTGAAATTATATGAAATAGTAGTCACCCTTACCGATTGGTTTTGCCGAATTGACCGGAACAAAGACCCCCAATGTCGGTATCGGTCAATATTTGGTATCGGTCTGTATCGGATCGGAATATGCCAAACCGTATCGGTATCGGCCTGTTGGATAATATCATTGTTATTAGTAACTGTCCAATGTCGGTATAGTATCGGAACATGCCAATGTCGGTATCGGTCTGTATAGTATCGGTATCGGAACATGCCAATGTCGGTATCGGTCAATATTTGGTATCGGTATCGGTCTGTATAGTATCGGAACATGCCAATGTCGGTATCGGTCAATATTTGGTATCGATCTGTATCGGATCGGAACATGCCAAACCGTATCGGTATCGGTCAATATCATTGTTATTAGTAACTGTCCGCTACTAATGTGTGTCCCATAATAAGACATTATATACGAATTTGTGCCTGTTGGATAATGTGTGTCCATCTTTGCAGAATTATTTTCAAATGGATATGAATTACTACTTGCGGAATCGTTTATGGATATACAATCGTCGTCCTGATGATATGTGTGGTGTGCGGGATGAATACATAGCGGGAGTAGAGCAGTTCCTGTAGTTTGCTAAGGCGTTACCTCAGTACATGGACGGCACCAAAATTAAGTATTCGTGTGTGAAATGTCATAACGTGAAATATTATCCAGAAGTGGAAGTGACATATCATTTGTACTCGAGGGGTTTCACGCCTAATTACTATCAGTGGACCGCACACGGAGAACTTGTGTCTTTAGCATCAGAGTCGGAGCCTTACGTTGAGCCGTATATGCATGCGAGACCTAATTTTGTTTCAGATAATCAGCGAGTGCCAGTACCAGGAGCGGTCTGAGAAGGCCAAGGTGGCGCGGTCGAGCGCCGGTAAGTGGTGGTGGTGGCTCCATTCCGATGACGGAGCATTTTCGTCGTCTGGTACGTTTCCTATGACGGACATTAATTTATATAGTTCGATATAATGTTTAATACTAATAATAGATAATATATTTTAACAGGTAAAGAAGGGTGAGGACCCGAACATGGTGACCGTCTTCCTGGTCACCCATCGGAGGGCTGGAGACTTCATTGACGAGAGGGCGACGCATGCATATGTACGTTCTATTCAACTAATATTAACTGATTACAATTTAGAAAACAGGAAAATAGATATCAATATAGACTTTAGTAAACACTTACACGTTAGCAAACATGTTCTAGGCCGAGTTTGTTCGGCTACAGAAGGAGGCGGCTGATGCTGCTGCTGCTGCTAGTGCGCAAGCAGAGGGAGGGGCTGGTACTTCCTCCCAGCCGCCTGCAGAGCCATCATCGGACGAGCTCCGGATGACCGTCGTTGGCGGTCTTCAGAAGGGTACGTACTACTGTACAGGATCCTACGGCGCGTATTTGGCTTCGGAGTCATCCCGGGCCCCCTCTGTCAGTGCGCAGTCTCCAGCTACGCAGGCGTCGTCACGAGCTGAGGATGTTCGTCGTCAGATCGAGGAGCTGCGTCACGAGTTGCAGCAGCAGATTTCTGATGCGGTCGAGCGACGATCCGACCCTCCGATCATCACCGGACGATTTGATGCGGTCGAACGCAGTATACAGGAGCTGATGAGTCTGCATCAGGCTGCAGCTGCCAACTTACAGACGCTCATCGAGTCTACGCAGCGTACGGAGCGTAGACAGGTCGAGCTGGACGGATCGCAGAGGAGCCTTTCTCTGTCACTCGCTCAGTATACTGAGAAGGTGGTGAGTACCCTTGCTGCGCATGGTGAGCGACTGCGAGAGCTGGAGCAGGTACGTCCTCCGGGTCCATCGACGGCGCCGACTCCAGATACTGCACTGCCTCCGGCGTCGACTCCAGATATTGTACTGCCTCCTACTGCCCCTACGGTACAGCTCACCCAGGAGCAGTATGACTACATTCTATCCCAGTTGCGCGGCAGGGGTCCGCAGTGATTTTATTAGTTTTTTTTTGACTTGTATGTATTGGCCCTATGGGCAAATTATTTATTCATACACTGTTGTTTATACACTTGGTGGGAGACTTTTTATCATCTTTCATTTTTATTTGACTCTATTGGATGTTTGTGAGGATGTGTGTCTGTGATATTTACTTTGCACTGCCTCCTATTTTTATTGTGATATTTACTTTGTGATATCTGCGACGGGATAACAAATATACCTACGCTGGATTATAAGCGATGATCTGATATACAAAGGAGATGCTGCCGAAATTTTAAAAAAATATATTGTGTATTTTTGTTATGATGTGTGTCTGTGTTTACAGTGAATGTGAAATACAGTGTTCGGAACCATCGACAGTTTCGATTACTGTTGTATGTTTTATCTTGGATAGAAAAGCAACAGTTCAGGGTGCACTTCTGAGAGCTTCATTTTCACGTCCTTCACTTTCTCGGACGTCGTAAAGGTTCCCAAGAAGGTGAAGGACGTGAAGAGGAAGCTCTGAGAAGTGCACCCTGAACTGTTGCTCTTTCTATCAAAGATAAAACAAACAACAGTAAGCGAAACTGTCGATGGTTCGAACACTGCACTTCACACACACTGTAAACACAGACACACAGCATAACAAAAATATCAATTATATTTTTTTTAATTTTTTTTTATATTAGCGACGGATAGCGACGTTCTGCGACGTACTGCGACGTCACACAGACGTCGCTATACATCGCTAACTAGCGACGTTACGTCGCTCGACGTCGCTAATATACGTCGCTACGTTGCCCACATGGCCACGTGGATGCCATGCCTCGTCATCATTTATAAACTTTTGAAGCGTCGCTAGTGGTCGCTTAACTTATACGTCGCTATCTGTCGCTCATTTTGCGACGTCTAGCGACAATTAACTACGCGTCGCAAATAGCGACGTTTGGCGACTAAATTGCCATCTGCGACTTGCCTATAAGCGACGTAGGTTTTTCGTCGCTAAATACGTCGCAAATCATTGTTAGCGACGTATTTCCTATATTTAGCGACGTCTCCTGACGTCGCTAATCTGGGTTATTTTAGTAGTGGTAAGCTGAACCCGTCAGGCACCGATGAACACTCGAGTGAGAAGAGCATCATTTTTTCTGCAAGTGTACAGTCATAATATCAAAGTAATTGATATATTGACTAGGAGATACTTTTCCATCGAATAAAACCATGGATTGTGGGTAAAAAGGGTACATCATTCCAATGAGGAGGATAAGGTTGCTTAATCCCTAACCTCTGGAGCTGATCTTTGTGCCTCAAAACTTCAAACTGTTCTTTGAGTTCACGTACCGCTTGAATGACTTCACTGGTTTGAGAAAGCACATTTGATTGAATAGTCGTTGGATGTACCGTAACCCCCACTGGAGGTGGTACATCTTCTGGAATGATGGGATCTGGAGATGCAAAATTTTGATTAACAGCAGGCTCTTGAATATTCAAAGGTATATCAGCCCCTTGACTATCTTGAGTTTGTGCTGCTACTGGTACCAGAGTGATTATTGTAGGTTGAGCAGTTTGCTGATTCAAAATTATCTGATGCATGCTTTGCACCATGTTAAGCATGTCTTTCAATGATTGCTCCACGGCAGTGAGACGTTGTTCTGTATTAGCAGATGACATCTCTGGTTCATCTCCAACAGTGTAGGATTCAACCTCTCTTGAAGATATAGAGGGATTAGTATAGAAGTATGAATCCACACTATCGGTATCAGACTCAAAAGATTGAGTACCCCCAGCTTCTGAATCAGAAGTCTGTAATTGTCTTTATCTTCTTGATCGAGTATTCTGATATACTCCTTCAAAGGAATCAAGAAGCCTGTTGAACTGTTGTTGACCTGGGGTTTGGGACATATTCCGTCTTGGATGTCGTCCACTGTTAGTATGAGATGCCATGTTGACTGACACATATGACAGCTCATGTTCTTGGTCTTCAGCTTGATGTTGAGGCGAGTTAAAACTTAAACGATCAAAAACTGACCGTTTTGAAGCCGAACAACAACAGTTGATCACAACCTGGTGATATTCACAATGATGTTTTTCTTGGGGGAATATTACCGGAGATTGTCTGTTCTTACATTTTTGTATTAGCAATTCACGTAAATCAGAAGGAACAGATGGAGTATTCTTCTTTATTACATTTGGGGTAGAAAAACGTTTAGTCCCTTGTGTATAAAGAAGATTACTGGCTGCATTCGCAGAACCAAACTATACATTTTTACGCGTTTGGAGTTGTGTGCGTAAATCTTGAGATTTAGCACGAAGGACTCCATTTTCATGGCGTGTAATTTGTAAATTTGGTACTTTGCGTAAAGCAGTATAAGAAGGTTATTGGTGTAGGACAGAAGCTTTACCAACGACATTTTTACGCTGCACACATTATGTACATTCACATTAGATGTGCAAACATCGTTATGAATTTTATCTACACTTTCAAGACAGGAGACTTACCTTTACGCGTAGAGCGTAAAATTGAATATCTACCACATCACGGACGGGAGATTTTGCTTTACGCGAGGAGCGTAATTTATTTGGGCCTACCACGTCACCGACGGGAGACTGATTCTTACACTCAGAAGCATAAACTTTAGAGTCTACCCCATTACGAATGGGAGATTCATTCTTATGTACTGAGCGTAAAATTGGTTCTTACCCACTGAGCGTAAAACTTGATTCTTATGCAGTGGACGTGAAACCTGATTATCTTCACCGTTACAAACGGGAGATAAATCGTCACACTTTGAGTACAACTCTGAAGTAAGGACTGCCTCGTTACGAACGGAAGCCCCTACGACAGTAGTGGAAAGAATTCCCTTGACATCAGAAGCAACAGAGAGATCAGAAACCACTTTAGATTTGGGAATCCAAACTTTTCGTGCTTTGCGAGACTTTTGAACATTGGAGTGGCGAGAACCACCCCCAGTTAGGAGCATTTCTTCATAGGCAGTCTGGTCGAAGTGCACAACCAGAGTCTTCTTGGTCGAACCGATCGAAACATCATCATATTGAGCAATCGCCTCCTCGTTAGAGGAGAAGGCTGTCCCCAGCAGAGTCGCCATTTTGTTTTACTCAACAAAAATGCCAGACAAAAGTTGGATTTTGAAAATAAAACGAGAAAAAGTACAAGAAGTACAAATTTGATTCTGGAAAAGTATTGCTATGGAAGTCTGATCTGTAAATGATCACTTTGTTCCTTGGACCATATGATGATGATGAAGATTACTGCTTGAAGTAGAACAACTTGGAAGAACTAAGTCACCAGAAAGGTATCGACGCACTTGGGCACTGATGGCGAGGCCGAATGCTTTCCTGCTTTGCTTCACTCTGTTCTGAAAGAAAAGTTGAAGAAGAATGCTCAAGAGAATCAAAAATCTCGAAGTTCTGATCTCTGTATTCTCTCCTGTCTCTCTGTGTGTGTATGTCTCTCCCTCTGTTCCTCAAAAATCAGTCTATTTATAGACTGGGGCTTCTGTGCGTAAAAAGCATCAAAATCTGTCTTTACGCTAACAACTGCCACCCATGATCAGAGTCATCCTTTGCATACATTGACACGCGTCCCATCATTTTAGTGAGAATAGGATACATGTACACACGTTCTTCGAAATATGTGTCATGGAGGCCATGTAGGCAAACTACATAGCAAACTGGCCAGAAAGAATAGGGCGTAAAAATAGCCCCAACATCCTTTGGGCGTAAAGCAGTAAGATGAGCGTAAAATAGCTCTGTCATAGGTTTTTCGCGTAAAGTGGTTATTGAATAACCTTAAGCGTAAAAATGGCTCAAATAGACTTTACGCACACATCGTTTTATGAGCGTAAAAACTCGTGAAAACTCCGTGCGTAAAAGAAACCATATAGTGAGCGTAAAGTAGCTCAATTCATATACTAAACGACAATATTGGTCTCTGTATAAAACAAGTCCCTTTGAATTCTGTGATATATGCCATCATTAATATCTTCATGTCAGAGTTTGCATTAAATGCAAGACTTGACAGCTTTGTCCAGCGTAAAAGTGGCTAGCTTGTCCTGGGCGTAAAACGATGGATGTAGATCCGAGCGTAAAATAACCAACCTGCTTCAGGCGTAAAGTGATTAGCCTCTCCTTGGCATAAAGGGATCAATTTGAGTAGACTGATCTATCACTTTGACCCTTCTTGTGAAGTACTTTTTACGCTCCTACAATAGGTTGTGAATATCTATTTATGTATGGATATCATATAGGTAGATAATGTATATATGGTACATAGATCTTTGTGCTAGATAATTGTGTAAGTGTGATGTCAGTTGACCTAGTGAATGTGTAGGAGTGCTAAACTAGGCTTGATTAGACTAAGGTAGATGAGTTTGGCCTAATTTTAGACTTGGTTGACCTAGTTTGACTTCTAGGGTTGACCATAGTTGACCAAGAGTTGACTTTGGCCTAGATTGACCTAGAATCATGTATAATTCATTGTAGGACTCCATTTTACTATTTTGGACTTGTTGTGACTTGAGCTGTTCTGATTAGGAGCCAGACACCACTCCTCGGACGGTACTTTTTATATTGGACACTCAGATACAGGCGGGTACATTCTCTGATCATTTTATATCCTCTTAGAATTATTTCCTGCAGTAGATTACTTTACTTGTACTGTCACGATGGTCACACGGATTGGTACTATATGGATCCCATCTTGAGATGTTATCCTTAGGGAGCATCGGGTACTTCATATTCTGTGCATTTCACTTACATGGCGTATCACTATGCTTCACTGGTTCTTTGATCACTTGCGACATATATGATCGTAGAGTCTCCTAAAATCTCTTATCCCATTCACTGGGTATCCTAGAATCTCCTAGAATTATCCATTTATGGGCATCCATGTATCACCCTTCGGGGACTTTGCATGGAATCATAACATAACCTGGCTGGATCCTTGTGTATTGATTGGGGTTACGGGGGAGTAGAAATGGACATGTGAATAATACCCAAGTAGTATCTTATCAGAATCTCTTCCATAGTGTCTTATCAGAATCTCCTATGCCATTTACATGTCTATGTTATACTCTGACTCACTAGTCACATGGTAGTTCTATTTATAGTAGATATTTCTATTACAGCTTTCTCTCTGTTTACATACTGTACTTCTTCAGTACTTGTATCTTACTTTACTGCATGATTATATCTTCTAACCTGCTATGAACTGTTGAGATGTACTGTACGCTCCTGTCCTGACTGGACCTGTTGAAAATATTACAGAGGACGAGGAGGAGGCTTGCCTGGACACTTATTACGGGACAGCCTTAGATGACCCCTGCAAGCTGGACCCTCAGGAGGACCCAGCTCTAGCTGAGGATATCATCCCGACTGCCTAGACTAGATTAGTTAGGCTTATCTTACTTTATGCAGTCTTGAGACATGTTTTAGCTAGACTTTATTTGGAGTTCAGAGTTGTATATATCTTTCATTATGTATCTGAGACCTTGTACTTCTGGATATTGTTGGGATTATCTTAGACTACTTTTCATCTATTATTTTCCTTGAGTTCTATTTTATATCATGCTATCTCTTCCTTAGTTGTGATTGAGTTTTATTGCTATGTCACCCCCATTCGGGGAGTATAACTGTTTAGATATATATATTGTTAGATGTATGTGGACCTAGGACAGCGCTCTACCGCCGACACTGTGGCGTAGGCTGGGCGTTGTTACGTTCTCGTACCCTCACAGTGGGTGCAGGTCGTGACAGGTCCAGGCACAAGAAGAACAAAACTCAGAGAGATTGAATCCGAAATCAAACACTAGACTCTGGGAACAACAATCGAGTATTACTATTATCAAGAATTTCGAAAATTTTCCAGTGAGTCCCTCCGCCCAGAAAATTTTATATTAACCCCCTTCCCCTTTTCGAATATTACAGAAATGCTAAAAAAATCAGTTAAAAACTTTTTAGAAAAAAAATGAGGGGACCACAAGTTGGTTGTAACAACTTTTTAAAATTTAAAATTGCTCCTAATTTATTCCGCCAAAATATAAATCACCATTTTAAAACCAAAAACTTATTATTTGTAAATTAACCATCAATATAAAAATCAAATTTATTTCCCAAAACAGGGAGGTGGAGTTACAAATAGAGACATACCGATGCTGGCTTGGTAGCTGTTGTTGTATGAAAACTCTACCAAGTGCAGATGGCACTCCCATGATCCGCCAATGTCCAGCACACAAGTCCTCAGCATGTCCTCTAACGTCTGTATCGTCCTCTCGGACTGTCCGTCTGTCTGTGGGTGGTACGCTGTACTAAACTTGTGCCGACTGCCCAACTCCTCCTACAAGCTCCTCCAGTAGTGGGACGTGAATCTGCTGTCCAGGTCCGATACAATGCTCACTGGTACTCCATGCAAGCGAACTATCTGCTGCATGTATAGCTCCGCCAACTTCTCGGTAGAGAGCCCCACCTTGAAGGTTATGAAGTACGCACAATTCGTCAGCCTATCAACGATTATCCATATGGCATCCTTCCCTTCTTGAAAACGAGGAAGCCCTGAGACGAAATCCATCATAATGTGTTTCCACTTTCACTCGAGAATGGGTAACGGCTGCAATAGACCAGCTGGCCTCTGACGCTCCGCCTTGACCTGCTAGCAAACTAGGCATCTCAAAATAAAACATGATACATCTCTCTTCATCCCGTGCCACCAAAGATGTTCTCGCAAGTCACGGTACATCTTGTTGGCACCAGGGTGAATAAAATGTCACGATCTGTGTGCCTTCTGTAAGACTACCTCTATCAACTCTCCCTTTGGCACGTATAACCGGCTGTCATGCCTCAAGGATCCATCCTCTGCTATGGTGAAGTCATCTAGAAATCCAGATAAAGCCTGGACTCTGAGTCTGCGGAGGCTCTCATCTATAGACTGTGCCTCCTTGATATGCTCCATCAAACCTGACTGAATGTCTAGCACCATCATCTGTATCTCTGGTCCTGGCCGAATTATCTCGATACCTAGCTGCTCGAGATCTTCCCGCAAATGTCGATCTATCATCAGATACCATGCCATCGGATGCCTGCTCAGCGTATCTGCCACCATATTTTTCTTCCCAGGATGATACTGTAAATCGATGTCGAAGTCTTTCATCAACTCCAACCATCATTTTTGTCTCATGTTCAGCTCTTTCTGCGTGAACACATACTTCAAGCTCTTGTGGTCAGCAAAGATTTACACTCACTCTCCGTATAAGTAGTGTTTCCAAAACTTGAGTACAAAGATCACCGCAGCTAATTCTAGGTCGTGGATAGGATAGTTCCGCTCATGAGTCCGTAATCTTCTGGATGCATAAGCAATCACTTTTCCATGCTGCTGTAGGACACATCCTAGCCCCTTTCCCGAAGCATCGCTGTATATGGTAAAAACTTCAGATCCTGAAGGTAATGTCAGAACTGGAGCAGTCGTCAGCCTCCTCTACAGCACTTCAAATGCTGCCTGGCAGTCCTCTGACCAGATGTACTTTACGTCTTTTTGCGTCAGTTTTCTCATGGGTTTAGCTATCCTAGCAAAGTCCTGGACGAACTTTCTATAATAGCCTGCTAAATCCAAGATGCTCCTGATCTCTGAAACTGACGTCGGAACCTTCCATGTCTCAACGGCAGCAATCTTTCTGGGATCCACTGAGATCCCGTCTCCAGTAACTACATGACCGAGAAACTTCACTCGGTCTAAAAAGAACTCGTACTTCAAAAATTTGGCATATAACCTCTCCTGTCTCAGAATCCCCAAAACTGTCCTCAAGTGCTCTGCGTGCTCCTCCGGCATCTTCGAGTATATCAGGATGTTGTCGATAAATACTATGACGAACTTATCCAGATACTGGTAAAATATCTTATTCATCAAGTTCATAAAGACAGCTGACACATTTGTGAGACCAAATGGCATCACCAAAAACTCGTACTGCCCATACTTCGTGTTGAACGTCTTCTGGATGTCTGCGATCCTGATTTTCATCTGGTGGTAATCGGATCTCAAATCTATCCTGGAAAATACCTTCGTCCCACTCAACTGGTCGAGCAATTCATCTATCCTGGACCGAGGATATTTGTTCTTAATGGTGATGGTATTCAACGCCCGGTAGTCAATACACAACCGGACTGTACCATCTTTCTTCGGTACAAAGAGTACTGGTGCTCCCTATGGAGAAGCACTAGATCGAATGAAACCCTTTTCAATAGGTCGTCAATGTGCTCCTTCATCTCTACGGCCTCCTTGTGGTTTACTCTATAGCAAGCCCGGGATACTGGTGATGAACCCGATACTAATCTATAGTGAACTCCACATCTCTGTCAGGCGGAAGTCCTGGAAGAGATCTGGAAATACATCCATAAACTCCCTAATAATAGGGTGTGGCGGTGCTAACTCCCCAACTGTCGCACAACATTTCGACTCTAGGCTGATCTTCGGCCCTGTCCTCCTTACACCGGATGGTGTCGTGCCTTGGGGACTGAACAGAACACTACCCTCATGACAGTCTATAGCTTTGTGAGCATAGCTAAGCCAATCTATCCCAATATGATATCATACCCGAGGAGTGGCATCACAAAGAATCGTCCCCCAAACTCTCTCCAGCTATAGTAATAGAGCATCTATAGATAGCCCTAATGGGCACTGGTCCACCTCCCGTCATTACTCTACTCATCTCCTCGGTAGGTGTCGCTACTAAGTGGTGTTTATGCAAAAACTCTAATGACAGGAGGCTATACGATGCACCGGAATCAAACAAGCATAGAACTAAAAAAGTATGTAAATAAATATGACTTATGATGACGTCAGCCAAATAATCTGGCTCCGAAACCTGCTCTGGCTCCGTCTCAAGAGCCAGACTATAAGCCTTTCCCTGGGGTCCCTTTTGCTGTTGCAGATGTTGCCCAAACCTCTGCTGCTGAGTCGGGAGCGGCGGTCCTCTAGACGGTGGTCCGGCACCTGGTACCTTCGCCATTGGGCACTCCCGAAGCTGGTGGATGGCAGACCCACAAGCTAAGCACAGCCTCAATCTCTTTATACAGATGGAGTAATCATCCCTGGCCTCCTACAGAATATACACACAGCTCCCTTCTGTGGCTGAGGTCCCGGGGCTCTAACTGGTGGGGTTGGATGATGTGGTGTGGGAGGACGGTATGTCTGCTGGTGCGGCGTCGGTGGTCTCGGCTGGAAATTTTGACGCTTGGAAGATCCCTCGTGGCTTATAGAAACCGGCATCTTGCAAGACCGAAGAAGCTCCTCTATACTCCGGGCCAACTCTAGGCTCTGGTAGTAGTCAGTCGTCCTGTTCACCACTAGAAGAATGCCAATGTCTGAAACTAGACCATGGCAAAACCTACATGTCATCTCCTCTGGGTCAGCAACCAGACTAGGAGCGAAACGGCTCAAATGACTAAACTCTGCTGCATATTCGTCAACAGAACGGTTCTCCTACTAGATGTTCTGGAATCGTAGCCCCATGGCTACCCTAGCGGTGGTCGAGAAGAATTTCTTCTTGAACTGGATCTTAAACTGATCGCAAGTGGCCCTCCCTCTCGTGAATAGTAGCTCAATCCTGAACCAAACTCCTGCCAAGTCTGTCAGCAGAAATCCCGCTGCCTCGACCTGGAGGTCACTCGGCAACCTAGCTCCAAAGAGCTTCCTCTCTACCGAGTCTAGCCAGTCATCTGCTACTATGATGCCCTCAGTCCCCATGAACTCCCTGGGGTTCAAATCCAAGAAATCCTTGATGTTCCCCGCTCTCTGCCGTGGCTCTACCAGTGGTGGGACCATGATACGCTCCTCAGAACGCTCTATGCTCTGGAGGAGTAGGGTAGTCTGCTCCTGATGGGTCGTTAGGAACCCCTGGATCAGAGTGAGCAGTTGGTTTCCGTCGAGAGTGACGGAAGCCTGGGCATGTATAGTTATAGGTAGTAGTGGAGTATCGAGTCCTGCTGGGACTGTGATGTGGAAGGTGGTGGAGGCATCTGGGTTGGTGGATTTGTGGACTGGGGGAGTATGGTAGGTGGAGGTGGAGGTGCATCGGTCAACTGGTCAACCGACTGGATAAGAAGTGTGCCATTCTCAGGTGTGGCATACTGGGATGAGCGGGTGAGCACCAGCTAATAAATAGAAGAACTTATAAGGACTTTTTTAAGTAAACAATCATAAACAACACGAACGTCTAATTTGTAATAGCGAGCATACGATGCGATGCGTTTCCTATGTTGCAATCCTAGTAATCCTTTAGGTGTTCTAAAATGTTATTCTAGTGTTATCTAGTTACCTTAGGTTCCTAATTAAAGGTATGCTTGGTACATTGACGTAACCAAATAATTTAGTCAGGACCTACATGGACCACCACTAAAAATATGTCACAATCCACGACCCAAATTGTTGGGCCAGCCCGTATCATGTCGAGCCTGCGCTTGAGATAAAGCGTAGTAAGCTGTTCTAAAGACAAATAAGATAAAACTAAAGTGTGCTAACAGTTATATATGTAATAGTGAGTCAGAATATACCCAAACACAAAATTATCTCGTATTAAATATGTTTCAAGTACATAGGCAAGACATAAAACTGGATACAGGTCCAGTATCAAAATACATAGTCTAACAACATGACTACTATCAGAAGTCCCGAGCAACTATAAAAAATAGACGAGTTTCTCTGCAGGTACATCTTCGTAAGATAAAGTCGAATCCTCGATGGCAACTCCATAATAGGAATCACATAGCAACTCCTCCTCTGTAAGTATACCTACAACGTTTATCCTGTCAGGACGGAAGCAAGTACTGATTCTAGCAAACTAAATATACGAAACATGAAATGAAGATGAGTGTAATAAACAGGAATCATGTTATATCACAATCTATCATGGCAAGGATACATATGTCACACTACTATAATATGCTCAATTGACGACGTATATTTAGCGACGTTAGATTAACGTCGCTAAATTGCTAAATTGTGTACATTAGCGACGTTTTATATAAATGTTGGTCATAGTCGCTACTAGCGACGACCTAAGCGACGTAATAACGACGTACATTAAGCACATGACCCAGTCGTCGCGAAATATCGCTGGGACGTCGCTAGTAGCGACGCATTTAGCGATGGTAGTTTAAGCGTCGCTAAATTCTAATTATATCCCCGCTCCAACGTTTCATTTCCCTCCATTTTCCTCTCTCACTCTCTCCTCCCCGGCGCTCTTACTCTCTCCGGCGACGACTCTCACTCTCTCCGACGGCGACTCTCACTCTCTCCGGCGACTCTTCTCCCTCTTTGGTACATGACACTCCCACTCCCTCTCTTTCTCTCCGTCTATTTTGGGTTGTTGGTGGTTTGGGGGGGGGTGCGGGTGGCTCGGAGGGAGGTGCAGGGGGGATGCGGGTGGTTGGGCGTGAGTGGGGGTGGCTGGAGGGGTGGGGTAAGGGGGACGAGGGCGGCTGGGGGAGGGGAGCTAGGGTTAGGGTTCATTTCCCATTTGGCGCTCTCACTCTCTCCGGTGCTGTCACTCTCTCCGGCGACTCTCCTCCCCCCCTCCGGCGCTCCACTCCTCTCCTCCTCCCTCTGGCGCTGTCACTCTCTCCGACGCTGTCACTATCTCCGGCGACGACTCTCACTCTCTCCAACAACTCTCCTCCGTCTCTGGTACGGGGACTCTCCCCTCCCTCTCTCTCTCCGTCTGTTTGGTTGTTGGTGGTTTGGGGGGTGCGGGTGGCTCGGAGGGAGGTGCAGGGGGATGCGGGTGGTTCGGGGGTGAGTGGGGTGGCTGGGGGGTGGGGCAGGGGGGACGAGGGTGGCTGGGGAAGGTGAGCTAAGAATAGGGTTCGGGTTAGTGCTAGGGGTGGTGTAGGGGGTTGACTTGGTCAGGGGCACCGATAGTGCTGAAAAATCTGATAATTTGGTAATAATCATTTGTTTTCCGACACCAAAAATGTGATACTACGATTCGAACGTACCGATAGTGCCGATATTTGTAACAAGTAGTTTTGTTGGTTGGTTAATTGGTAACATGGTGATCAGTACATAGTCCCTGCAGCCATTCGACTGGCGAGGCAGAAACTATGTAGCCGTAGATAAAGTTGACTGTCCTGCGACCCTCATCTCTCGGCAATGATGATACGACAACCTATCACTATCTTATGTAGTAGTAGATGACGTTTTAGTATTACATTATGTGAGTTCATCTTGATTCTGTTACATTCTTCAGATACTACATACTAGATTCGATAAGAACGTATACTACACCATATGTACAGAACATATATGATTCACACTAATGTATGCTAGAATAAATTTTGGGTTGCGTTCTGAGCCATCCGTTCTCACACTTAAAACACATGAATTCGGACAACCAACCGGAGAGGATACTCTGAGAGATCCATCTGAGTAGGACGTATACTCTGAGAGATCACCTTTACAAGAATGATATCAGTAGTGAGATTGAGTGTTGGAGGAGATATTATCAGAGTGTACGTCCTACTCAGATGGGTCTCTCACCGTTACTATTTTTTCTGACAGCATGGTAGATGTGCTCCGTCAACAGATTCTTGCTCTGAGCCAAAACTTTGTCCCGGAGCTCAATTGGACATCCTTCGTGTAGAGCTCAAGCGAGAGGTTCCTGACAGCATAGTGGTCTCTTTTGTCAAAGGATTCTTGCTCGTCCCACAACGTGTTACATTATGTGAGCACCACTACTTGAAATTAAGCTGAATGGAAAACACAGTTGCTCATATATTTTTATTGTTTGTTCACAACTTTACTCTCAATATATGGACAAGTTTTTTTTGTTTTTTTTTTTTAAGTGCAAACCCACATGTTAGAAACTTCATAGTATCTTTTGTTCCTTCAATGTGTCTGTCAGGAAAAAAGAAAAAGAAAATTGTTGACAGTCAAGATGTTGCCAAACAATGTGTTTATTCCACATTCACTTGCTTGCCGACAACAATTTAGAATCATCAAGCGTTTTAGCATTCCAAATAGTTTAATCCTATATGTTTGAGGATTTCATTAATAAGTAGGGACACAATATGTAACTCCAAAAATGGTGTTCAAGCATAAATAATAGTTTCAAGGAGGAAAGGAGTAATCTCTATTTTTTTTTTGTGGTTACACTCGAGGCAATAGATTCTCACTTGCCACAAACAGTAGTGGTGACAAAACAATGTGTGGGGGCAACATATTCAAAACAAGGGCACACAACAAAGGATGATCCATCCCAACTTTTATAGTACGTTGATAATAGAGGTCATTGGCATAGTTTTGGAAGGGTAGATGCCCTTCAATTGGACGTACCCCTCTAATTTTTGCCCCACTACTTGAAATTAAGCTGATAGGGACAGAGGCCAATGGAAGTGGGGATGGTTGTTGAAGTTCATTTAAGTTTACTAGCCTAGGGTAAATGTTCGGTTTATTAATTTCAACCGAGTCAAGATATTAAAAAAATAGAATCAACTAAAATTTCTATAAAAAAAGAAAAGAAAAACAAAATTAATCATATGCGATTTATCGAACCGAACTTAAATAATCAATTTGATTTATTCAGTTTGTACGGTTGGACTATATCTATTGTTTAATGGAGACATAATCCAAAGTTAAAATTGTGGTTATATTAAAAATTAAAATTTGTATACACGTTGTATTTCAAAGTTGTGTCTAAAGTCGTACTAGTTATTAAATTATCAAAATTGGATATTAAAACATAGACATTGAATTGTTATTTTATATATATATATATATATATATAGGGATATTGCACCAAACTTATTGCATCAATTATTGCACCAAACAATCTCAACCACACATTTATTTCAATCATGTGGTTATAAAGCATTCCATAAATTTGTTGCCACGTCAGTATGCTTTATAACCACATGATTGAAATAAATGTGTGGTTGAGATTGTTTGGTGCAATAATTGATGCAATAAGTTTGGTGCAATATCCCTTCCCATAATATATATTATATATATATAATATATATATATATATATATATATATATATATATATTATATATATATTTTTTTTTAAAGGAAACACAACAATTAATTACTGAAAAGGAACAGAACAGCAGTACAACTACCGGGTCCCACAGGAGGGGGACCCGAATTCAAAACTCAAAAAAAAAAAAAAAAAAACGAAACGAGCCACAGAACAGAACGAGCGGGAGGGCCCACGTGGGGGGCACGTGGAAAGGACGCGGGGCCCGAGGTGGCCATGTCCAAGCGCGGGATACGAAGCGCCCAGGCCCGGCGCTAGGCCCGAAGGTGGCAGGGGGCCCGAGGAGGGGGGGGGGGGGCGAGGGGCCTCGGGACACGGCGATAGAGGGGGGGGGCCCGAGGGGGGCGCTGACCCGCCGGGGGGGACGCAGGAGGGCTCGAGCACCGGCGAGGCTCGAACGAGAGAAAGAGTCGAGGCGGGGGCCAGCACGGCACGACCGGAGAGCTGAGAGGTGACCTGCAGGTGATCGGCAGCCTGGCAGCCACGACTGGCCAGGGCCGCGAGCGGGCGGGACCACGACGCCAGCGAGAGACGCCGGGAGCAGCCGCGGCGACGGCGAAGGAACAAGAACCCGACGGCGAGGAGGGATGCCAGAGGCGGAGGGCCAGTGAGGGGGGAGGCGGAGGATGGGGGGGGCCTACCCCGAGGCGCGATCCCGGCGACAGGGGAGCCAGGGAGGAGCGCGGGCGAGAGCAGGCGGACGCCGAGCAAAGGTTAGAGGAAGCGGCCCTGCCCTGGGAGAGGGCGTGCGCCACATGCGCGGCGGCGGAGGCCTGCTGGAGGTACGCGACCGACTGGGCGGGGACCCCGTACCACCGCGGGTGGCGGGGTCTTGCCAGTAGGCCCCCGCTTGAGAGAGGAGGGAGCCGGGGCAGAGCCGGCGGCCGTGAGGGGGAGGAAGCTCGAGGGAGGCACGGCCGCTCCCGGAGCGGAGGAGGGCGGAACAGAGGCGATGGGAGGCCTTCGGCTGAGGCAGGGGAGCGGCTGGAAGAGGAGGCTCCAGGAGGGGGGCGTTAGGCTGGGGGGTACACCTCGGCCGGAGGAGCCGCAAACCCCTGCACCAACGGAGGATCCGAAGGGGGACGAAGACGGCGGGAGGGCTGGGCTCCGGATCCGCGGGGCGCAAAGCGCTGGGGGAGGCGAGAGGGGCCTCGGGGGGAGAGGAACTGAGAGAGGGGCTGCGGCCACAGGGAGGAGCGGCGCAGCGGAGGAGACGACCGCCGAGTGAAGAACGCTGGGGGGAGGCCTGGGCGCCGGGGAGGACCACTGAGGGGAGGGCCCGGGCCAAGAAGAGAGGGACCCGGGTCTGGGGGAGGGCGCTGAGCCCGGCGGCGCCTGCGACGCCGCGGACGACGGAAGCGGCGAGGCGGCGAAAGTAAGGGGGGCGGTCCTCCGCACGCCTGGCAAGAGCCAGCCGGCGGCGACGAGGGAGAAGGCGCACCCCACTGGAAGCGAGTCCGAGGGAGGCCCGCCAGCCGCCGGGGCCAAGGAGGCCGGAGAGGAGGGGTGACTCAAGGCGGGGATGGTGACGATGCACGGCGGCCGTCCACCGCCTGGGCGCCGGTGGGAGGGCCTCGGAGAGCGGGCCAGCACTAAGCAGCGGAATCCACGCCCAAAACCTGGCCATTTCTCTATATATATATATAATATATATATATATATATATATATATATATGCAAATGATCTCTAGCCTAGTGGTTAAGAGATGCATCCGGCCCAAGTGGTCGGGAGTTCGAGCCCCAGTGGAGTCGAGTTCACAACAAGTACCCATTGCTTCAAAAAAAATATATATATATATATATATATATATATATATATATATATATATATATATATATATATGCATTTTTAATCAAAAAGTAGACAAAAATTGAAGTTATTTACATAATTGTATAAGTTTTATTCGTTTTCGGTGTTGGAACGAAACCGATATGAAAGCAATAGAGTTCTCTGCACGACCTTGGTTAGCAGTATGAGTTTGTTGTACCTAGCAAGAACGATTGTTTATATTCTTTCAAGTGAAGCATAAATAAATTTTTTCTTCATGACGTGAACCTAAGGGTCTGTTTGGTTCGGCTCATAAATGCTGGAACTAAACAAATGGAGCTATTGTGCTCACACATCATGTGTTTGGTAGCTGGGAAAGTAAAAGCTGGAAGTGAATGATTTGATTGGTGTAGTTCCTTTTTACCCCTATCTTCCTTCTTTTGACTTTGATTTTTTTTTTTCGAGAAGTCGGTTTGGAACTCCTCGTTGGGTTACGAAATAAATTAAAACCCCAAAAAAAAAAAAAAAAATAATAACTTATAATAATATAATAATAATAATAATAATAATAATAATAACAACAACAACAACATAAATGTTATTAGTAATAATGATAATAATTTTTATTTAATATTTTAATCCATAAAAATAATAATATAATAATAATAATAATAATATAATAACTGATAATAAATAAAATAATAATAGTAGCTCAATTGTCATTTCCAACATCCAAGCGAATGAACTAAAAAATATTTTTAAACTCACTTCTAACAATTATCTAAACGAAGGAACTTTAAAATATGCATACGTATAATGCGCGTACGCAATGCGCATGCAAACAATTTACTTACAAAAAAATTATTTGGCTACTTCTGCAAACCAAACAGCCCCAGTGACTGTGTTTTGGATTGGAAAGTTATTGATTTCAAAAGCATAGTTGTCATGTATAGAAAGTCTTTT
>JANAVB010006244.1:0-28763 GCA_029216955.1 Iris pallida
AATATATTATATATTTATATATATATCTATATATAATATATACATAATATGTGTGTAGGTGTATATATAATATATATGTGTACATGTATGTATATATATAAATATATTATATATTCGTATATGTGTAATATACATAAATATGTGTGTTTGTGAATACGAATATATATATATATATAATCTATATATATATCTATATATATATATATATATATATAAATATAAATATAAAATATATATATATATATATATATATATATATTATATATATATCTATATATATATATAATATTATGAATAAATATATATGGGTGAAGTGAATGTATGTAATATATAAATATATATATATATATATTTATATATATATATATATATATATTATATATATTATATATATATATAGATATATATATCTATATATATATATATATGATAATATTATATATGGGTGAATGTGAATGTATGTATATATAATATATACATTATACGTGTATATGTGTATATATATATATATTTATATATATATATATATATATATATATATATATATATTATATATATATATATATATATAAATATTATACGTGGTGTGTTTGATATACATATTATAAATAATATATATACTTGTATAAGTGTTTGTATATATAATATATATAAATGTATATGTGAGTAAACGTATATCTATAACGTCGTATTTATGTGTATGTATTGGTGTATACATATAAATATATGTAATAAGAAAAAAAGAAATAAAACCATGAAGACCGGCCCAACCCACGAGCCCAGCCCGTTAGCACCCCAGCCAATCCCGGCCCAGCCATTGAACTTAACCCCAAGCCCATTTCCCAGGCTCGGGCTTAACAAGGCACAGCTGAGAACCATCACAGCCGAGTATTAAACCCCCCGTATCAGTACGCGCACATATATAGATCGATAGAATATAGAGGAAAGCACAAACCCTAGGTGACGAACACCCCGCCACCTTTCCCATACCGCGGCGACCACCCCGGCGGCCCTGCACCGCCGCCAGGTCGCCAGAGTCGGCCGAAACTGCCGCGGACAGCGAGCAAGCACAGGGAACGACAGCAACAGCGATTGATGGGGCCGACTTCACATCGGTTTCCCCGCCACCCCCGGTTCGTCGTTTCACGAACGAACTTCTCCGGTATGTCGACAACCTTACCCTCGATAATCTCTTTCAAATAGTTTTAATTATTTTGCTTCGTACGCGATGGAAATCGAGTTCCAAAACCGAGAAAAATTTCGAATTCTGGATTATAGAAACCGTCCCGACCACCCATGTTTACAGTCCGATTGCGAACAGGATATTGTAACTTTCAGGAATCTACCTAAATAGACTTTTAGACATCCTGAACAGGATCAAAACCCTATTTTTAGTTTAATTTCTAGAGGTTTATTTTCTGGTTAAAATTTAATTCAAAATAGAGAAAAACCTGTTTTAAAAAACTTAGAAAAACTTCCACACGACGTGCGTCCCGCCAAACCGGGCGACGTGGTCACGAACCGAAGGCATCGAAAACTGCGTAACGGCTTCGTGGTCGTGTGGACTTTGACGGAATTCAAATTGGTCGCGTGTGCGCGACGAATTTGATGCGTATCCGTCGAAATTTATCGTATCGTGCACTTTGCAAATTTCTCAATTACTTCGTGCACGCTCGTCAGATCGAGACGAAACTTGCGCCAACAGGACCGTATCATTTTTCTGGTCCTATATGCCAAGTTTGGTCCAATTCTGAGACAGTTGATCGGATCGCCGTTTTGTGGGCCCCACGATATGACTCGACGGGCGATTTTGTGCACGGCCCGTCGGAATCCAACTCTGGACATACGGTTGGATTCGTATCAGAAAACTGGATCCGTAGACATGTAGTTTGACGACTTTAGAGACTGTTGACTCTGGCACGCTTTTCGGTGTAAAGCGGGTCCAACGGCGGACACTGTTTTGACCCGAAATTATCGTTTTGCCCCTGTGTCCAGAATTGGACTTAAGGACAGGCAATCCTAGCTAGTTTGACTATTCTAAAAATATTGGTATTATTTATTTCAGCTTTTGGGGACTGTTGTACGGGTTTTGACTATTGTGGTACATTGAGTAATTCAGAGTCTCGGTTTCACCAGCAGAGGACCACAAGCAAGTACAGTTTATTGTCTGTATTTCGATATTAATTTTTATTATATTTCATTGATTAAGTCATTGGTTATGTGATTTTATACTCTATTATAAATTTTTGAGTCGGGAATGAGAAGTACCAAGGATGTGTGATCCGACCGTAGACAGTGTTTATTTTCATGCAGTAGATCTCATAGACCGTATTTATTTTCACACAGTAGATCTCGTAGACCATGTTTATTTTCATGCAGTAGATCTCGTAGACCGTGTTTATTTTCATACAGTAGATCTCGTAGACATTGTTTAATTTCTGCAAGTAGATCTCGTAGACCGTATTTATTTTTCATGCAAGTAGATCTCGTAGACCGTGCGGTGTAGTGGCCCAGACTGATAACATATCAAAGGTACTTCTAACAGTTGGGGAAAGTATTTTGTGTCTATTTATTGCTATTGGTTTTTCGTATTTACTGTTTATTTTCAAAACTCATGATTGATGTCTAACCTTTGCTTTATAGTCATTTTTTTATTTGAAATTACATTCAGTGAATTGTGCTCGTTCTATTCCTGACTGAAAACCATATTTTTAGGTTAGCCGTTGTAAGCCCCCTAAATTTCAGGGTTTATTTTAAATTTTCTAAATAAATTATTTTTTATAAGTATTTTATATTAATTTAAATACGTATTTTGCAGCGTATTTCGTATTTTCTTGATTTTCGTAATGCTTTGAAATTTTTTCCTAACTTATAGATTTTTCCTTGGCCGGCATACCGCCAGTATACCGGAGTATACCGATGACATACCGTCCAGACAGATTTTCTACATTTTAGATATTTTCCATTTCAGATATTTTGATGAATAGTGTTTTAAATATTTTGATGAATAGTGTTTTGGATATTTTGATGAATAGTATTTAGATATTTTCGTGAATAGTGTAGATGCACCCTATTACCCAATGGACATTTGGTTTTGCTTGAATGGTCATGATTGACTTAGATTTTGACATGGATCACGATCCAACGGCTAAGATTAATTCCCCCTTCTATATATACCCTTTCACTTTCTCTCTCCTTTCTCTTTTCATTCTCTTCACTCTCTCTTTCCACTTCTTCTTCCTTTCTCTTCCCTTGGAGCTTTGCTGGGAGCTTGGCCTTGAGGTCTAGAGTGTGGTTTCGTATCCCTCTTGGTGGTGGAGTAAAAGATTAGGCTTGGAGCTTAACCTAGGCAAGTACATCTTGCTCAAAAGTGGCATGACCATACTTTATTTTTGTTTTCCATGGAAACTAGAGTTTTATTGGCCTATAATTTGCTTCTTTAAATTGTTAACATGTTTAGTATATAGCACGTTTGGTTTTGATTGACAGTATTGCGTAGATCTGAGTTTCTAGATATAGTTTTCGAGTATTTAAGGTTTTGATCTATTAAATGTTTTGATTTGTGAAAACTAATACTTTCATGTTGTTGGAAATTCAATTCTATTCAATTTTGACTTTTGAAAGTCCGAATTTTGATTTAAAATAAAGTTTTTATGGCCGAAACAAGTTTTAGCGAAAATCTGGATTTTGTTGCTGTTTGGAAAAATGGTATACCGCCGGTATGCCGTAGTATACCGCCGGTATGCCGTTTTTGGCACCAGAAACTTACTGTCTTTAGTCCGGTATACCGCCGGTATGCCGCAGTATACCGCCGGTATGCCGTTTTATGCTGTTTTAGGCTGTTTTTGTCCGTTTTTGCCCGTTTTTGTCCGTTTTTGATATTTTCTCGATTGTAATAGACTCTTAACATGACTAGATGACCTTGGATAGTTAAAGAATGATTGTACACTCTATATACATGGTACATGCTTATGTTCACGTATTGTTCTATGTCCAAATTATAGATAGTGGCCTGTTATGGTGCACTCCAGATTACTATATATGCCTAGCTCGATATAGTGGCTCGTAGTAGCGCACTTATGACTTGATTTTCTTATTGATTTCTAGACCCTAAAAAGTTAGTTTGAGTATAGTGTCACCCCACATTGGACTTGGAATTGACCGGAGTTGACCAGTTGACCAAAGTCAACTATAAGTCAACCTCTGACCCAGTTTGTCTTAGTTTGCCCTAGTTAACTAGACATTATAGTATGTCTTTTCACCCTGATTAGCTATTGTATTATCTCATCTTTAGGACTGTGGCTTCACTCCGAGCCTTGATTCATATTGATAGCAGGATCCCAGGCAAGTACATCTACAAACTCATTTACTGTCTTTTAATGCTAGAACATGTATTAACCCTGTTAAAATACTGATCATTGAGGTAGCAAGTTAAATCTTCATATGTTGTATTACTTTCAGTACCTGTCATGCTTATACTGCTCCCAATATCTCCCACATGTTTTTACTGTTCTCGTATCTCTCACATGTTATATATATATGGGTTGTGGGGAAACTGACAGTTGAGTACGTGATCATGACCCCCCCTATAGTAGCGAGAGAGGTCGCATTTTATATGCATACCTTGTCGTAGACCATTATCCCGCGTTTCTGTACGGATGTACACCTATGCTTGTGCACTTGTACGTATGTACATTTTATTTACATCGTGCCTCAGCACTTTGTACATCTATTGACCGATCATGTACCTGCTACAGTTTTAAACATTACATATATATCTGTCTCTATGACATATGTATCCTTGCCATGATAGATTATGAGATATACCATGATTCCAGATATGCCATGTTCCCTATGTTACTATGTTACTGTGATCCCAGTTGTACCATGAGGCCATGTTTCCAGTATTTCCTGTTTTATAGATTTATCACACCATGTTTCTTGTTGTACATCTCTTTCATTATATGTTCAGTATTTTAGTTGTAGAGGTTGTACTTGCTCCCGTCCTGACAGGATAACGTTGTAGGTATACTTTTCGAGGAGGAAATGCTATGTGTTACATATTATGACACTAATTTTGAGGACCTGGTCTTTGCTCCAGTAGAGGCCCCAGCGGGAAACCTTGCTTAGTTATCTTTTTGTTTTTTTGAGACTTAGACTCTGTCTGTACTTGTATTTGGATACTGGACTTTGTCTCCAGTTAGATACTTATAAAGTGTATTATCAAGTATGTGCTTATGTTACCTTCGCTTATAGATGCTGTGTTGTAATGAACCTTAAATGTGATTTTAGAACTGTTAGCTGCTTAGATTCTTTATTGTTTATTCTAAAACAGCTTACTGCGCTTTAACCAAGCGTAGGCTGGACATGGCTCGGCCTGGCCCAATAATTTGGGTATCGGGTCGTGACATGTTTTTAGTGGTGGCCCACGCAGGTCTCGACTTAAGTTGTTTGGTTACGTTATTGTACCAAGCATGCCTGCAATTAGGATCTAGGATAACTTGATAACACTAGGACAACATTTAGAACACCTAGAGGATATCTAGGATTGCAACATAGGAGAACTCGTCACAGCATAGGACCGTTAACTGTATTTAATCTCTTGCTTGAATTCAGTGGGTCAATTTTGACCAGGATAGTACCCCTTGGGATGACCCCTAAGGATCTTACTCTAATCTTATCTAGAAATTTGTTTTCACTTATTTCTATTTGTTCTTCCTTAAATTCGTTGTTGAATGTAATTTCTGATTTTTGTTGTTGACGTTGATCTTGCATCGTGATAAATTTTGTAGATTAAATTGTTATATATCCTGATAAGGTAAACGACTGCTTTAGTTATGGAGTTTAGAATTTATCGCAGCCATATTAGCTGGTATGACAAAAATATAGAGCCCGATTTTGGATATACTATTCTATTCATAGAATTTAGATTTTCTTGCAGTCATACCGGTTGGCGTGGCGAGGATTCTAGATAACATGATTATAGGGTGTATACCATAGTTATGACTCTATCGTTTATTGCATCTAAGCATACTGGTGTGGCAAAAATTCTGGCAACATGATTCTAGATAGATGTGTATGGTTATCAGAACATATCTTAAATTGATTCACTTCTTTTGACCTAATGAACAAGAATGATTCCTACTATTATTTCTTGTTTCGTCATTCTTTCTTTCCTTCTCATCGTATGATAATTTCCTCGCCTTACCATTATTTTCTTCGTCTTGATTAACTATGTCCCGATTTCACCAATCATCTATCTTGTACCTTTTCCTGTCAATTACACTGTTAAATCATTTAAATTCTTGTATCTCTTCACCTTGAAAAAGTTAAGGAAGTGTCGTAAATCATCTAGATCAGAAGGCATATTTTGTTATCAAGTGATATCTTCGTAGGAATATGAGATTTTGGAAAAAAAAAAGACTTCGTGGATAATTTTATTTAAGGTGGATAATATTTGAAAGTGTACGATGAAGAGAATATGAAAGCTGGTTTTATAATGGAGAATAAATTTTGTAAGGCCTAGTAGTATTAGATTCGATTTGGAGGAGCGTGATTTGAACAAGTTCAAGGATTTCATAAACTTGATTTAGAGGTTTCGGATCAATTTATGACAATGTGGAAGAATTTGGAATTAAAGATGATTTTAAAGATGATTAAGTGGATAGTTTTGAGTTATATGTTTTTGGAAATTAGCAATTAGGCCTATGGTAAACATGTTAATGTTCAATCTTTATGGCAGAAGGGTACAGTTTTGGTAGTAGTCATATAAATGTTGAATTTCACATTGGACTTGTGAGATAAAGGTATGAATGGCAATTAATGATCAGATAAATTTGATAGTATCAGAGAGATGATTAACTTGACTTCCTTATGAAACTTGTCTTTTTCTATCATAAAGGAAATTTGACTTATTCCTTATCCTTGATTTGTTTCTCAAATTTCAATATCGTTAAGATTTTGATCCCCTCTGATTATGACCGAATGAGCAGGAATAAATTCTTATTATCATTCTTCCCCGTCTTAATTAACTCTGTTCTATCTACATCTACAATTAGGATTATAGGTTCTCTAGGACTCTCCAACAGGATTGCTTTCGTGTTATCTTTTGGACATAATTATCTTTGTGTTCCGTCTTTCCTATGAATTGACTAAACTCTTTTTTTAACCTCTTGGATAATTCTTTTCGTTATGTATTCCATTGTCTTCGTACCATTCTTGGAGATATTCTGACGAACTTTCCGTCTTGCTTGACCTTTAACTTGTTTGGACACTGTTATGGATTGCTTGACCCAGTCTTAGGCCTTGTTACCTTTTATTTGATAGACGACCGAAATAGCCAAACCTTGTTAACTGATTCTGTAGTATAACTATAGATGTATTGTGTGATTGTGATAAATACTTTTCCTAAGGATTGGTTAGATTAAGCTTATAGGACAAGTATGAGTGACTGACTGTAGTAGACTTAGAAACCATTAAGAACGATTGTATTGATAGTATGACTTGATGACAGGGTATCTAAGATGGAGAAATGAAATATTATATTGTTGTGACTACGGATTGAAGATCCGAACCCTGTACTTACGAATTGAGGATTTATTATTTGTAGAATTTTGGTGGGTTATCTATAGCTAATTATATGTGATTATAGGGTATATCGATATGTGGAATGATATAGAATAAGTTAGAATGAGATATAATATTGCGTACGAGATCGGGAAGATATCAGTTAAAACGACAAAGAACGAGACAAAGACATATGTACATTGGTAATTAATAAATTGGGAGTTTTGAAATCGAGGATTTATATTCAGAGGACTTGTTGAGTAAAAAGAAGAAGGCTCTACGCCAAGGATAAGAATTGAACGTATAATTTCAAGAGAAGCTGTAGAAAAGGATTGACGACAAATAATGCAAAGGGCCTGTGGATTGATAGAATATGGATACTTAGGATACGATAAGGAAATCCAGTATTTACAATTGAGGTTGAAAATATGGTTGACGATTAAGCATTGTAGGCTTATAAACATATCTAGAGAATGACCTATATTTTAGGGTATACGTTAAGATTTCATGTTAATATGGAAGATTCTAAAGGATACATGATGTAGTTTATGATAGAAGGACTTAGTTGAACCTAAACCAAAAAGATTGTAAGGAGAAATAGAAGAGATGATTTCAAGGATAGCAGTTTGAGTATCGTAGCCAGAGCAGCTACGTATTATAGTTTGACCTATGGGATGATTTTTAATTTCGAGGACGAAATTTTTGTAAGGTGGGTAGGATGTAAGCCCCCTGAATTTCAGGGTTTATTTTAAATTTTCTAAATGAATTATTTTTGATAAGTATTTTATATTAATTTAAATACGTATTTTGCAGCGTATTTCGTATTTTCTTGATTTTCGTAATGCTTTGAAATTTTTTCTAACTTATAGATTTTTCCTTGGCCGGCATACCACCAGTATACCGGAGTATACCGACGACATACCGTCCAGACAGATTTTCTACATTTTAGATATTTTTTATTTCAGATATTTTGATGAATAGTGTTTTAAATATTTTGATGAATAGTATTTTGGATATTTTGATGAATAGTGTTTAGATATTTTCGTAAATAGTGTAGATGCACCCTATTACCCAATGGACATTTAGTTTTGTTTGAATGGCCATGATTGACTTAGATTTTGACATGGATCACGATCCAACGGCTAAGATTAATTCTCCCTTCTATATATACCCTTTCACTTTCTCTCTCCTTTCTCTTTCATTCTCTTCACTCTCTCTTTCCACTTCTTCTTCCTTTCTCTTCCCTTGGAGCTTTGCTGGGAGCTTGGCCTTGAGGTCTAGAGTGTGGTTTCGTATCCCTCTTGGTGGTGGAGTAGAAGATTAGGCTTGGAGCTTAACCTAGGCAAGTGCATCTTGCTCAAAAGTGGCATGACCATACTTTATTTTTGTTTTCCATGGAAACTAGAGTTTTATTGGCCTATAATTTGCTTCTTTAAATTGTTAACATGTTTAGTATATAGCACTTTTGGTTTTGATTGATAGTATTGCGTAGATCTGAGTTTCTAGATATGATTTTCGAGTATTTTGAGGTTTTGATCTATCAAATGTTTTGATTTGTGAAAACTAATACTTCCATGTTGTTGGAAATTCAATTCTATTTAATTTTGACTTTTGAAAGTCCGAATTTTGATTTAAAATGAAGTTTTTATGGCCGAAACAAGTTTTAGCGAAAATTTGGATTTTGTTGCTGTTTGGAAAAACGGTATACCGCCGGTATGCCGCAGTATACCGCCGGTATGTCGCAGTATACCGCCGGTATGCCATTTTTGGCACCAGAAACTTACTGTCTTTAGTCCGGTATACCGCCGGTATGCCGCAGTATACCGCCGGTATACCGCCGGTATGCCGCAGTATACCGCCGGTATGCCGTTTTATGCTGTTTTAGGCTGTTTTTGTCCGTTTTTTGCCCGTTTTTGTCCGTTTTTGATATTTTCTCGATTGTAATAGACTCTTAACATGATTAGATGACCTTGGATAGTTAAAGAATGATTGTACACTCTATATACATGATACATGCTTATGTTCACGTATTGTTCTATGTCCAAATTATAGATAGTGGCCTGTTATGGTGCACTCCAGATTACTATATATGCCTAGCTCGATATAGTGGCTCGTAGTAGCGCACTCATGACTTGATTTTCTTATTGATTTATAGACCCTAGAAAGTTAGTTTGAGTATAGTGTCACCCCACATTGGACTTGGAATTGACCGGAGTTGACCAGTTGACCAAAGTCAACTATAAGTCAACCTCTGACCCAGTTTGTCTTAGTTTGCCCTAGTTAACTAGACATTATAGTATGTCTTTTCACCCTGATTAGCTATTGTATTATCTCATCTTTAGGACTGTGGCTTCACTCCGAGCCTTGATTCATATTGATAGCAGGATCCCAGGCAAGTACATCTACAAACTCATTTACTGTCTTTTAATGCTAGAACATGTATTAACCCTGTTAAAATACTGATCATTGAGGTAGCAAGTTAAATCTTTATATGTTGTATTACTTCCAGTACCTGCCATGCTTATACTGCTTCCAGTATCTCCCACATGTTTTTACTGTTCTCGTATCTCTCACATGTTATATATATATGGGTTGTGGAGAAACTGACAGTTGAGTACGTGATCATGACCCCCCTATAGTAGCGAGCGAGGTCGTATTTTATATGTATACCTTGTCGTAGGCCATTATCCCGCATTTCTGTACGGATGTACACCTATGCTTGTGCACTTGTACGTATGTACATTTTATTTACATTGTGCCTCAGTACTTTGTACATCTATTGACCGATCACGTACCTGCTACAGTTTTAAACATTACATATACATCTGTCTCTATGACATATGTATTCTTGCCATGATAGATTATGAGATATACCATGATTCCAGATATGCCATGTTCCCTATGTTACTATGTTACTGTGATCCCAGTTGTACCATAAGGCCATGTTTCCAGTATTTCCTGTTTTATAGATTTATCACACCATGTTTCTTGTTGTACATCTCTTTCATTATATGTTCAGTATTTTAGTTGTAGAGGTTGTACTTGCTCCCGTCCTGACATGATAACGTTGTAGGTATACTTTTCGAGGAGGAAATGCTATGTGTTACATATTATGACACTGATTTTGAGGACCTGGTCTTTGCTCCAGTAGAGGCCCCATCGGGAAACCTTGCTTAGTTATCTTTTTATTTTTTTGAGACTTAGACTCTGTCTGTACTTGTATTTGGATACTGGACTTTGTCTCCAGTTAGATACTTATAAAGTGTATTATCAAGTATGTGCTTATGTTACCTTCGCTTATAGATGCTGTGTTGTAATGAACCTTAAATGTAATTTTAGAACTGTTAGCTGCTTAGATCCTTTATTGTTTATTTTAGAACAGCTTACTGCGCTTTAACCAAGCGTAGGCTGGACATGGCTCGGCCCGGCCTAATAATTTGGGTATCGGGGTCGTGACAGCCGTGGATTCACTTAGCATGGGAAATACGGGTGTATTTGCAGCCGAAGCCTAGAGACTAGTTAGATAGATGAGTTGTAGTCATTCCATGTATGTACAGGTTTATATTTTCTGCAAATATAAAATTTGTGATCTTAATAAATTAAATTAATTTTGTGAATGAGCATTATTTGTGATTTTGATCTTCATGGCCGTGACAGCGTTCTAACCCGCCGACACTGCGGCGTAGGCTGGCTTGGACACGTCTCGTATCCGTTAAAAAAAAATGGGTGCGATTCGTGATAAGTTTTTGTGGTGGCCCATGCAGGTCTGTTTTCGCAAATCATGCAAACTCGTGATAGTACTTAAGTTAACCATACTATTGCGAGCCTGCGACAAGAAAATGCTCATTCACGAATTAGGATTAATTTAATTTAAGAGAATGACTATGACTAGGAGTCCCTTATACAAGTTTACCGATGGGTAGTCTAGGCCATGCAACTTAGATGCAGAATTAGTAATTTTGATAGATTGTCAAATCCTTATAGGTACACTATTACCTCTTGAAATGACGATATGATCTAATGTGGATATATTATTCACTTGGTGAGACAGGGCTTCATAGTGGTAATGATCTAACCTTGATGAATTGTTCAATTCATTCTCTTTGCCTCTTAGATATCATCCCCATATCCTAGTCTGAATTATCTATTTAATTCCTAGTTGCCCTAAGAATTATTATTTTATATAATTTTGATTATGTTACCCATATATGAACCTCGAGTTAGTTTCGATCCAAAGTTTTTCCCTCAATGGTTTGAATATACATGGAATAGACACTAGAATGTTGTAATCCTTTTGCCTTTAGTTATTCCTCTATGATTAAATCTTTTATTTTAAGGATGGTGACTGAGAGGACAAATATTTACGCCTTATTACATAGTCAACTTGTTTGAATCTCTAGAAGCCTAGGAATTTTTACAGATTTAGTTAAAGGGATGGTAGTTAACTCATAATGGCAGGACAGCAGCGCACTGTCGCCATTTATTTTAAATATGAAGACTAAGGGTTCATTGCAGCCAGCAGCGCACTGGCGAGGCACAACCTATAGAATTAAAATCATTTCGAAGAATTGTAGTTTAGCTACCCTTGTGTCAATGTAAGGTAGATTATCTGATAGCATCACGGAACCAGGGTTTACCACAGCCCGAGTGTACGGGCGAGGCGAAATCTTCGGTGAAATGATTTCAGACGTAATTACAAGTCTAGAATACTATGGAGAATAGGAGAATGTCCTGAATGTCCCATAAGACCCAAAGCCAATACTAGTGAAAGTTCTGAAAGTTGAGTAGCATGTCTCCCGACCTAGCATTCCGTGGTCCTTGTAACTTATTGACGAGGAAATGGATTGACGCTAATAGGTCTACCTGGAAGATAGAATATAGAGGTCCATAACCCATTGGTTGACCAAGTCCTTGTGTATAAGAAGATAGTAGGAAGACTGTATAAGCAAGAACACCGAGTAAGGTTTGATTCTCACAAAACTCGAACTACTTGTGCCTTCTTTCAAAAAAAAAAAAATCTCGCACACTTGTAATTTGACTATCTTAACCTATGCTACTGCTACAGCCTAGTTTTGCAAGCTCACTCTGTTCTCGAGCTTGATTCAAGACGTATGTTTAGTGGGGACGCCTAATAGCATATTGTCTAATCAGAATCGATGTATTACGGTCTGATCAACCATAGTGCACCCAATTCGCTCCCTTGATTATTCCACGTGGATTGAGATGTCGAGGTATCTAGGGTCTCGTCCACGACTGCTTTGACAATTCCTCTTGAATTATACATTCGCCTTTGAATCACGTAATTGTATTCAGTGACATCTCTCTTGAACTCTTTATTGTTTTGTCTTTCACCGATTAGAAAGACGAAAGCTCGTAATTGATAGATAGATACAGAGTATTCCCATGGCTATGATAGTTGTATATGCAAGTGTAGCTACCATCGGCCAGCTCTGTGACTGGAACCTTGCCTTGAGTTACTCGTCCTCCCTTCGATACTAAACCTACTATCTTAATCTTCTGGTCATTGGAGTCCGAAAATGATTAGGATCTTTCCCTTGATCAAAAGCTAACCTAGGGGACTACCTATTCTCAAGAGTACCAACTGTTGTGAGCCTCTAATTGTTGTTTGAAGCTTGCTTTAACTAGAACCTTGTGCCAATAGTCTGGAAGACTCGACACAAATAGAAATTCACGACTTGGTTGTTAGAAATCTTTTCATATGATGTGCCTTAGAGAATGGTTACCCCGTTGATAACTCTTGTATTCTATGGATGTGTAAGTTCCTCTATTTCGTTGACCCTGTGTCATTGTACACACTCGTTTTCTATTTATTGAGGAACGATCCTTGACTTGACTTATATCTACCGTATCTCATATGCCATGCCTTATTCTTTATTAACAAGAGTCGAGGTACAATATCCGAACTTTTTGAAATTCTTCTAACCTCATCATTCCTAAAGCTACGTCCTAGCTTCTATGGTATGTAGACTGTAAGCCTTTTTAAAAATTTTGGGGTATGCAAGGATTACCGATTAATTAGAATGATTTCCATTAGGATGATAGTTAGTGTCTCATTGGACTCCCACTTTCCATTTAGATCATTTTGTGTTCCCGGCCGTGTCATTAACAATCGGAGCACGAGACCAGCTGTTACCTTCCAACAAATTTCATACGCAAGATCTAGACGAGTTCACCTTCACCTAGGTATATCATGTCCCACTCAAACCCATCCCCTTGTACTCTATTTTTATGGTACGACTTTCAGGTCAAAAGGACTAGCCATAACCCTTACCACAATAACGGTATACTTCTCGACTTCCACTAGAGCCTCAACCTTGACTCAATTCCTTTGACCCAATATATGGTGGTGATTTACTCGAAGTCCACTACGCACATGCCACTAGTGTGCCACCAAATTGAGGCCTCATGTACTACTTAAACACAAAAGTCACTGAAGGCGCATTTTTGGACTTTAGGAACCTAGCTAACCAACCTGACTGACTGTTAGCTCAACCACTTGGAAGGAAACCTATTCTAGAATACCCTAATCTAGTAGAAATAGTTTTATCATTAGGATCTTGTCTAATCCATATAGATTGAAACCCAATATTCATCCAACCAACGACTGATGTCCAAATAGAGAACCCACTAAGATCACAATCTTGATTTCTTAAATTCCGTTCTATTATATAACCTTGTTTATATTAATTTCGCGAACGGAATTTTCGTATTGCACGGATTGCAGGCCACTCTAAGAAACGAAGGGTTCATCGATTTAGCAAGTGACTGGACTAGAGTAGCCAATCTAGCAAATAAGTTAGTGGTTCGTAAACATCCTTTTTAGCTGTATCATTAGATCCTCTCTATCGCTCTTGAAACTTCATAACTGCTCTTGATTGTTCTTCCTTATCTTCCTGTCCCCCCTATTGCAGATAGACGAAGGTCATACTTATTAGAATTCACCAATATTCATAGCTAATTGTAAATTTGCTTGTTAAGATTTTTGGATTATTTGATAGATAGGAGAGCATATAGGTGCCATATGCGGTAGATATGTAATGGTAGAAATTTTAGCAATTAGTTGGAGGATTATAAGGTTTTAGCGACATGAGATCTGATAGAGTAGTGTGACCAAAGGTGGGTAGCAGTTCTCAAGTATTTAGAGCTATAGAATGACTAGAGAAGGATATAAACGATTTTTGAGAAATTAAATTTAAAGAGATTGAGGTTAAGGCAGACTTCTTTTAGAATTTTACGGAATAACTACGAACTAGAATTTCGAGGACGAAATTACTTTTAAGGTGGGTAGATTTGTAGCTCCCCTTCCCGGAATTTTTTTTGAAATATTTTTTTATTATTTATTTGATTTAAATAGTAATTTTAGAATTTTGTAAAATAATTATTTGTTAATTATTACGGTAGATAATTTTAGCCATGGTTGAGATTTGGAGTACATGGTGACTAGGAATCATGGCACTGATAGTGCAGTAGCGTACTTTGACCAGTATATTAGCCCTGGTAGGGAATGCCGAGCCATAGTGATGTCCTAACTAGGAAAACCAGGCCAAGTTATAGCATGGCCATTATAAATAGTTTAATTATTTATTATTAAATTTATTGACTTCGTAGCGACCCGGTTATACCGAACCAGCCCGGACTGGACCCGTACCAAGCCCAAGCCATGTAGTCATGCGGTACGTCCAATGACATTCTTGTTGATGTATGTTGGTATGATTGTGTCGCATTCCATTTTAGTGATCTAACGAATATTTCTAAAGTATTCCTATTTAAATATTATAAATATCATTAATAGTTGGTATTCAATGATATTGTATAAAATAGGCCCTCGTACATTTTAGGACTAGTAGACTGTACAAAGGATATGTATAGACCATTATTGGTTTATTAAAGTTCGTTATTATTGTTATTATTATTCTATTGGTTATATTATTTTATTGTCAGATAAATATTATATATGCACGTATTGTATGTATATATAAATGTATATATAATAGTGTACGTGTGTGTGTATATATATATATATATATATATATATATATATATATATATATATAAAATGTATTATGAATATACGTATACAATATGTGTATATATATAATAATATATATATTATATATATATATATATATTATATATATATAATATATAGAATATATATATATATATATATATATATTATATTTATCATATATTCGTATTCACAAACACACATATTTATGTTATTACACATATACTCATATATAATATATTTATATATACATACTATGTACACCTATATTTTATATATATACACCTACACACACATATATAATATATATATATATATAATATATATATATATATATAGATATATATATAAATGTATACTGTATATATATGTATATGCGAATATACGTATACATATGTGTATTATATATATATATATATATATATATATATATATATATATTTTTTTTTTTTTTTTTTTTATATATATATATTATATATATATTATATATAATAGATATATATATAATATATTATATATTATATATATATATATATATATATTATATATATATATTTTTTTTTTTTTTTTTTTTTTTTACGTACACAATAATATATATATTTTTTTACGTACACATATACATATATATACATATATGTGTATATATATACAAATATAAATATATATATATATATATATATATCTATATATATATATATATATATATATATATTTTATATATATGATTATATATATATATATATATATATCTATATATAGATATATATAATATATATATTATATATTATATATAGATATATATATATATATATATATATATATATATATATATATATATATATATTGTATATATATATATATATATATATATATATATATATATATATATATGGGTGAATGTGAATGTATGTATATATAATATATACATTATACGTGTATATGTGTATATATATATATATAATATTTTACTGTGTGTATGGATATACATATATAAATAAATATTATAACTTGTATAAGTTTTGTATATATAAATATATATAAATGTATATGTGAGTAAACGTATATATATATATACGTAAGTATTTATGTGTATACGTATTGGTGTATACATATAATATATATAATAAAAAAAAGAAAGAAATAAAACCATGAAGCCCGGCCCAACCCACGAGCCCATCCGTTAGCACCCTAGCCAATCCCGACCCCCACTGAACTTAACCCCATGCCCATTTCCCAGGCTCGGGCTTAACAAGGCACTGCTGAGAAACCATCACAGCCGAGTATTAAACCTCCCGTATCAGTATGCGCACATATATAGATCGATAGAATATAGAGGAAAGCACAAACCCTAGGTGACGAACACCCGCCCACCTTCCCCACACCGCGGCGACCACCCCGGCGGCCATGCACCGCCGCCAGGTCGCTGGAGTCGGCCGGAACCGCCGCGGACAGCGCAGCACAGGGGAACGACAGCAACAGCGATTGATGGGCCGACTTCACATCGATTTCCCCGCCACCCCGGTTCGTCGTTTCACGAACGAACTTCTCCGGTATGTCGACAACCTTACCCTCGATAATCTCCTTCAAATAGTTTAATTATTTCGCTTCGTACGCGATGGAAACCGAGTTCCAAAACCGAGAAAAATCTCGAATTCTGGATTATAGAAACCGTCCCGACCACCCATGTTTACGGTCCGATTGCAAACAGGATATTGTAACTTTCAGGAATCTACCTGAATAGACTTTTAGACAACCTGAACAGGATCAAAACCCTATTTTTAGTTAATTTCTAGAGGTTTATTTTCTGGTTAAAATTTAATTCAAAATAGAGAAAAACCTGTTTTAAAAACTTAGAAAAACTTCCACACGACGTGCGTCCCGCCAAACCGGGCGACGTGGTCACGAACCGAAGGCATCGAAAGCTGCGTAACGGCTTCGTGGTCGTGTGGACTTTGACGGAATTCAAATTGGTCACGTGTGTGCGACGAATTTGATACGTATCCGTCGAAATCACCGTATCGTGTACTTTGCAAATTTCTCAATTACTTCGTGCACGCTCGTCAGATCGAGACGAAACTTGTGCCAACAGGACCATATCATTTTCTAGTCCTGTATGCCAAGTTTGGTCCAATTCTGAGACAGTTGATCGGATCGCCATTTTGTGGGCCCCACGGCTGACTCGACGGGCGATTTTGTGCACGGCCCGCCGAAATCCAACTCGGACATACGGTTGGGTTCGTATCGGAAAACTGGATTCGTAGACATGTAGTTTGACGACTTTAGAGACCGTGACTCTGGCACGCTTTTCGGTGCACAAAGCGGGTCCAACGGCGGACACGTTTTGACCTAAAATTACCGTTTTGCCCATGTGTCCAGAATTGGACTTAAGGACAGGCAATCCTAGCTAATTTGACTATTCTAAAAATATTGGTAATATTTATTTCAGCTTTCGGCTGTTGTACGGGTTTTGACTATTGTGGCACTTGAGTAGTTCAGACTGTCAATTTCACCAGCGAGGACCACAGGCGAGTACAGTTTATTGCTGCATTTCGATATTGATCTTACTATATTTCATTGATTAAGTCATTGGTTATATAATTTATACTCTATTATAAATTGTTGAGTCGAGAATGAGAAGTACCAAAGATGTGTGATCGACCGTAGACCGTTTTTATTTTATGCAGTAGATCTCGTAGACCGTGTTTATTTTTATGCAGTAGATCTCGTAGACTGTGTTTTTTTTCATGAAGTAGATCTCGTAGACTGTGTTTATTTTATGCAGTAGATCTCGTAGACCGTATTTATTTTATGTAGTAGATCTCGTAGATATTGTTTAATTTCTGCAAGTAGATCTCGTAGACCGTATTTATTTTTCATGCAAGTAGATCTCGTAGACCGTGCGGTTGTAGTGGCCCAGACTGATCACATATCAAAGGTACTTCTAACAGTGGGGGAAAGTATTTGTGTCTATTTATTGCTATTGGTTTTCCGTATTTACTGTTTATTTTCAAAACTCATGATTGATGTCTAACCTTTGCTTTATAGTCATTTTCTTTATTTGAAATTGCATTCAGTGAATTGTGCTCGTTCCATTCCTGACTGGAAACCATATTTTCAGGTTAGCCATGGATTCACTTAGCATGGGAAATACGGGTGTATTTACAGCCGAAGCCTAGAGACTAGTTAGATAGATGAGTTGTAGTCATTCCATGTATGTACAGGTTTATATTTTCTGCAAATGTAAAATTGTGATCTTAATAAATTAAATTAATTTTGTGAATGAGCATTATTGTGATTTTGATCTTCATGGCCGTGACAGCGTTCTACCGTCGATACTGCGGCGTAGGCTGGCTTGGACACGTCTCGTATCCGTTTAAAAAAACGGGTGCGAGTCGTAACACAGCGTATTCCCGGGGTTCCAATCTGGATCTGAGCCCAGTTCTCATGGGGGTCAGGCGGAGGGAGGCGGATGGACGACGGTTTTGAGACGTCGGGGAACAAGACGGGAGGCAAGGTGGGGCACGCAGAGCCTACAAAAGTCGCGACCCATGGCAGGAAGAAGGGCTTGGGAGGGATTGGGGCAAAGAACATCGTCACGTGGACCTGTGGCGCCTACCGGGAGATCAGTGGCTTGCGCCCCAAGCCGACCGTGATGGAAAAGGAAAGGGCAAAGTTGGTAGACACGAAGGCCAGGGTACAGGGGCATCCAGCCCTGAAATTGGAGTCGCCCAGGGAACGGCTCCCCAGCCAGCGAGACGTTCCTGGACAGATGTCTGTAAACCGGTGGGGACGAAAAGCCCAACATCTATGGAGTATGTTCCGCCGAAGTGGGTAGGGAGCGATTTTCAGGCTTAGTTCCCAGCTGAGGAGATTGAGAAGGTATCTGCCTTCTGGGAGAACTAGCTGGTCATGTACGTTCTGGGAGAAAGCCGTTCTACGGACAGATCCGGGGATATGCGACGCGAGTCTGGCAGCCAAAAGGCAGCATGGAGTTCTTTGCTAGAAAAAATAGATTCTTCTATGTGAAGTTTAGGCTCGCTGAAGATGTCTCCAGATTCTGCAAGGTGACAGTGGACGTTGACAGGCTGATCATTCTGAAGGAGTGGCCAGTTTGGTCGATTTTGGAGCATTCCTCTGTTGATACGACTGGCCAGTTTGGTCGGCACCCATCAAGGCTGATGAAGCTACAGCCTTTCGATCGAGGTTGATGTATGTCCAGTTTTTCGAAATTCGGGCTGGAGGGGAGTTACCGAGTCTACTGGAGTATGAGGTGCCTTCTGGAGAGGTTCTAACCCAGAAGGTAGAGTATGAATGGGTTTTCCCTTCGTGTTCGAAGTGTGCTTGTTTTGGGCCTATAGACAGCACATGTACGTCCAAAGGAGCACAGTCGGGGCCGATTATGCCCCTATTGAAGTGCCGGGCCCATCTCGGGTGAGGGAGCCTCTTTCGGGGGAAGGTAGAACGGAGGA
This sequence comes from Iris pallida, assembly GCA_029216955.1. NCBI lineage: Eukaryota > Viridiplantae > Streptophyta > Magnoliopsida > Asparagales > Iridaceae > Iris > Iris pallida. Next base: position 20,065 of record JANAVB010006244.1, read on the forward strand.
TTATATGCAGGAGGGGGACCGATCGGGGGAGAAGGCCGGGGGACTGAGTCTCACTATCACGCCTCAGCCGATCTCCCTAGTGGGACTATGATCACCTTCTCGGCACAGAGGAGTATGGTTACTAGAGTCATGACGGCCTTGGAGAGAGAGGATAGGGGCGTTGGCTTTCTGAGGACAGGTATAGTAGGAAGAGACGAGCTGGACCACTACGGAGAGCCCTCTAAGTGAGGCGCTCTGTGTGGAGAAACCCGTCATGGACGCTTGTGCTCTCCCAGACAGCTCCCCAGCTTGACCCTCCGCGGAGAGGGAGGATGATATGATAGCGACGGATGTGGTACTACCCCAGGTATATATATATATATATTATAATATATATATATATATATATATATATATATATAAATATATATATTATATATATATATATGGGAGCGGATCAAAAGCCCCCCTTAGAAAGCCTCCCAAAAACCCCCTCACTCTAATTCGTAATATTAATGTTAATATTAATGTTATTAATGTTAATGTTAATATTAATTTTTTTTAATTTTTTTTATATAATGTTAATGTTAATGTTATATTAATGTTAATGTTATGTTAATATTAATTTTAATGTTAAGTTTAATGTTAATTTAGTATTTAATGTTAATATTAACATTAATATTAACATTAATATTAACATTAAATTATGGATTTGAGTGATGGGGGTTTTGGGGGGCTTTCTAAGGGGGCTTTTGATCCGCTTCCTATATATATATATATATATATATATATTATATTAGATATATATATATATATTATATATATATATATTTGAAAGAAGGTAATTGTGGCGAACGCTCCCACCGGGAATCGATCTCCTGACCACTTGGGCCGCATGCATCTCTCTTAACCACTAGGCTAGAGGTCATTTGCATATATATATATATATATATATATATATATATATATATATATATATATATATATATATATATATATATATATATAACAATCTAGTAATAATGAACGGCTTGCCGTAAATGAGCAATCAGAATATATACAACTCAATACAAGGAACAAAAGTTGTTACGCAGAAATAATAATTTGATAATATCAATATAATAGAGAATACGTAGAATATTTCAATTGATACAAAATTTTAAGGGGGTTCACATCTAGATCGGAGTAAGCCTTATCGCTAAGGCTAGAAGCCTATAACTATAACTATTATTTATATTATTCTCTCAATTTTGGTTCTCTTATTGCTAAATAAAGATAGTCTTCCTCATTGTATTCTCATGGAGATTTAAGTCTAAGCAATTGTAACCTTCTACGAAAAGAGAAGGAGAAAACAACACACAATTTTATTCCAACCAAAAACTACATGATTTCTTTAAATTTTATTATAAGAAAAGAGTAATGTATAAAAGTATATACTTAGTTATTCCGCTAATTAAAACCAATGCCTTCTTTTTATTTTTCTTCATCCAAGATGGAAAAAAAAAAACTTTTTCATTTCATTCATTACACTCGGTCCATAGATTCCAGATAAAGGATGAAAACTTAAGAAATATGTATATAAAGAGTTCCTTTAAGAATGAAAAAGTAATTCTACCCATAGCAGTGAGAAGAACACATTTTTAAGTAGTTGAGAAGCACACATTTTAAAGAAAGTTAGAATTATGATAAAGATATATACAGTTCGATTCAATTCATCGCATTAAGTAGGGTCAAGTGCATTTAAACCCTCCTTAGATTTGCCTCGTTAGCAAAATAAGACTCGTTAGAAAACTTAAGCAGTTTACCCTACTTTAGATTGCTCGTGTGAGCAAGAAAGTCCATACCGTCTATTAGCCGTTAAAAATGGTTGTTAATGACTTTTTAAAAATAAGAAATAAAAAACTACCTAAAATACCCCCTTCCCTACCAGCCCCCCCTCTCTTCCCTACCCCCCTACCAGCACCCCCCACTCCTTCCTCCACCGGCCAGCCTCCCGACCCCCCCTCCTCCCTCCGCGGCTAGCCCCCCTCCTCCTCCCTCCGCCGGCCAGCCCCCTACCTGCCCCCACCACCAGAGAGAAGGGGGAGCGGAGAGTGGGGGAGGGATAAAATTATCTTTTTAGACGTATTTTAACGTCCGTTAACGGTAGGGGTGCAAAATCGAGCAAATCTGTTAACAGGAAAAAAAAAAATTCAAACTCTGAGTCTTTGATTGCATTTTTCGCACATCTAAGGAGGGTTTAAAACGATCCAAACTGGCATTAAGTACATCGCATCACCACAATTTTTTGGGTCTAAACTAAAAGTTATAAAAAATTGGCAATAAATAAAAATATGATGCATAATCATACAACTTTTAAGTTCTATCCTAAGAAGTATGTGTCATTGTTGCATCCTGTCAGATATGTGTCAAACTAAAACGATCCAAACTGATGTTGTGTCCAAACCATGTTGTACATCTGTGTCTCTGCAATAGATATTATACCAACCATGAGTTGGTCAATCCGCACATCTTTTTATACAAAATACCAAACTAAGACACTCATTTATCAATTATTTATAAATCATATTAGGGGGCAAATGCAAATGAAAAAAAAACTAATAGAAACAAATTATCTAAGAAGAACAATCAGTAACATCCGCATCATATCATGTAGGACACATATCAGAGATGGAACAGAAACTCCAAAATACACTAAGATTGGAGCGGTGACCGTGTCGCCGTGTCCAAACAGTGTTTTGCCTAATAACCGTTCCCATGTAAAAGTAGCAACGTTGATTTGGACATCGACGTATATTTCATGAACATGGACAAATGGTTTCATTTGATTTGGAAACTACCAAATCTTTTATTATTTCTTTATTCTTCATCGGATCTAGACACAAATGATCAAAGTACTTCAACCAATAATAGATCAAAACAATAAATTATAAAGAAATAACAACAATATTATGTAGAAAAGAGAAACCCTAAGATGAGAGAGAAATTTAACCCCGAGACTCCATGGTTGCTGGAAACGAAAGGGGAGGGAGATTGAGATAGGGGGATCTTTAGGAGAAATTAATAGATGGTCCGCGTGGTGAGCCCGGCAAATGAGTCATTGACAGTACTTGGCATTAAAGAAAAAAAAAATTAAAACTCAACACAGGTTTAAGACAAAAAGATCACATCTTTATAACCAATATTTTTTTAATGTCAAGTGGATATTTTTATTCTATATAATTTTGAAATTGTTTAAATCTTATGCATAATGTCAAAAAAATTATGCCAAGGGTAAATAATTCATAATTAGCTGGACTCACCATTTACTAGCGAAGTGGTGAGCCATACCATCTAATAATTTCTTGTCTTTTAAGTTTTGCTTGAAAAAAGAAAAGAGTAATTCTATAGAGACACATTTTTATTGACATACTTTGTTGACACACTTATGTGGCAGGCGATTTGGCATTCCAGTCATCCGAATTAATTAAGGGCTTATTAATTTTTTTTTTGGTATGACCAATTTTGTATGTATGGAAGGTTTCCAATCTTTGGCATGTGTTGCAATTTTGCATGGCCAATTAATTATTCACTTGCCAAAATTGTCCATGTCCATTTAATTAGTTCATGTGTTGCAATTTTGCATGGCCAATTAATTATTCACTTGCCAAAATTGACCATGTCAAATTAATTAGTTCACAATAAAAAATTCTTTGAGTTGAAGACTGCTAGTAGGAAAAAAGAGCAAAAAAAATCCCAAAATAACACAAAAAAGATTTTATGGTGATTTCAAGACATATCAAGAAATATAGATGAGTGAAGGAAACGAACCTCAAAATGTCAAACTCTGGATTCGTTACGGTTATGGTTTTCTTTCTTTGTTCTTATGGTGGAGTTAGAGAAGAAAATGGAGACGAGTAGAAGAAGGAAATAGAGATGAGCATAAGAAAATAAAGAAGATAATAAGTGTGGCTATTAATTGGCCATGCAAAATTGTAACACATGCCAAAGATTGGAAACCTTCCATACATACAAAATTGGACATACCAAAAAAACAAATAAGCTCTCAATTAATTCGGGTGACATGGAATGCCAAATCATCTGCCACATAAGTGTGTCAATAAAGTATGTCAATAAAAGTGTGTCTCTATAGAATTATTCAAAAGGAAAATTAAGTTGCCCCCCATTTTTTTTTAATCCAAATTCAAAGTGCACCACATAAAATTATCAAGAGCCCCTTTGGTAGACAGAGGTGGATTTGGATTTATATTTGGATTTGGATTTGGATTTAAAATTTTAATGAGAAAAGAAGTATAGGAATTCATGCACTTCTTTGTCCACTTAGTAGAGGACAAAGATGTTTGGTTATAGGAAAGTAAGAAGTGAAAAGTGGGAGTATATGTTATAATAATAAAATCTATGATAATTTATTTATAAAAATTAATATTGATTATAATTAATTAACATAATTAATATAATATTTTGAGATTATTAGCTAATTATTTGCTATTAATTATTTACTGACTTAAAAAATCATTGATTACATTAAAAAAATTTAAAAAACCATTAATTACACTAAAAAAAACTTAAGTTACTAACTTTAAAAAAACCCAAAGAGAATGAGAGAGAAACTGTCTCAAAATAAAAATAAAAATAAAAACCCACAACCCCTTCATTTCCCCCTCCGCTCTTTTCTTCTTCGGCCACGACCTGGCACCCCCTTCCATGACAACAGCGAGGGGTCTATAATATCCCACCGCACGGTGCATTACGCAGATTCGATTGACTCGAAGAGGTATAGATTGGACTCGAGCGAGTATTCAAATAATTTGAAAATGTATCGATTGTGTTCGTTTCATGTACAGGTAGCGTGCATGCCTCCTATAGCGAGCTGAGGTAAGGTGATGGATCGACTTAGTCGAATAAGTTTGATGGAGCATGGCATTCTCGTATGGCTAAGTCAAGCAGATAGATCTGCAACCGCATCAATTTAAAGTTACGTGTCCGACCGCATTGACTTAACGAAGCGATGGGCAGAATGATAAAAGGTGGGCGAGTTACCCTTCTCCCCTACTCCTTCACGCATAATAATCGGACTGTATCGTGCTTGGGTATTTGTAGATTTCATGTGCGAGGCTCGAATAAGTATCGGAGTAGTGTATGTCGAACACTAAGAATAGAACAATGAACAATTGAGACGACGTGCATCAAGTGCATGAATCGTGGTAGGACTTTGATGATAGAACATTGAAGGACATTAAGTGTGTCCCAACTAGGAAAACCAGGCCAAGTTGTAACATGATCCCTTTAAACAATTTAATTAGTTATTAATTAGATTATTAATTTTAGGAGACCCGGCCGTACCAAGTTAGCTCGGACTTGACCCAAACCCAGCTAGTCATGTAGTATGACCAAAGACGTCCTTACCGATATATATGTGTATATATAAGTGGTACTTTATTTTAAATGGTCTAGTAAGTTATTTGATAAATAATCGTTATATACATAATGTATGTATTGCTATTAGATTGGTATTTTATTTTATGTGTTAAATATTTTCCTTATATTTTGGGAATGCTAGGCCACACACCACACACACACACACACACACACACACACATATATATATATATATATATATATATATATATATATATATATATATATATATATATATATATATCTATATATATATATGTATATGTATGTAAGTAATTTGATAAATAATCGTTATATACATAATGTATGTATTGCTATTAGATTGGTATTTTATTTTATGTGTTAAATAGTTTCCGTATTTTGGGAATGCTAGGCCACACACACCACACACACACACACATATAAACATATAAATATATAATAACATATAAATATATATATATCTATATATATATATATATATATAATATATATATATATATATATAATTATATAATATATATATATATATATATATATATATATTACTACCAATTTTATTCATTAAAAAGCTTATACATATTTTAAGGCCTATTATTAGGTACTTAGCATATACTGACTACCAGAATATATATATGGTAAATCCCTTGTATACTTGACTACCAATATTATATATATTATAATATATATATATATATATGGTAAATCCCTTGTGTAACTTTTAAATATTTTGAATATCACTTATATCTATTAAAATGTGTATAGGTATATATCCTTCGATGTATAACATACATATGTAAATATATGTGTATATATATATTAGGATTCTCTTAATGTATAGCTAGAAATATAAAAAGAAATAGAAAAGAAAAAGAAAAAGAAAAAGAAATAAACTCAAAATGTAGTACTGTTACCTTAGGAACAGTACTCTTGCAAACCACAACCCACAAAGCCGAGCATACCTGACCTCTCCCACGAAACCATTATGTATATAATGTAACGAGAGAGATAGAGAGAGGAGAGTCAAAACACTAACAGACCACCTCCCACACGACCCTCCTACACCGGCGTACCTTCCTTCCACCGCACGCGGTGCCCTGTCACTGTCAGACCGCTTGAAACGCGCCGCGCACTCGCTTCTCGACCGACGGCAACAGAGGAGGCTCTGTTTTGACAACAGCGAGGTAAGCCCCTTCACCGTCTCGTTCTTCGCACACAGTAGATATTTTGCATTCTGTAGTTGCTGCATAGAGCCTACATAACCCCCTAGAGGACCCAACAAGCATCCCCCAGCAACGTCGACCCATCGAGTCAAAAATTCGACTAAAAACTCGAAAAACCACGATTTCCTGACAGATGAAAACAGTCGAACTAGCCTACTTTGCACTTAGTTATCTTCCAAAACCATGCACGATTTCAAAAATCTATTGAAGCAATTATTGACAACATATAGGACATAAAAACCTTTCTTTTACTTTTAAATTATTCGATATGGTTATCGAATAAAATCTGTTTAAAGTTGACTAAAAACCAGTTTTCAAAACCTTAGAAATACTTAGAATTCACCGATACGGCGTGCGCCCCGACAAATCGGGCGATGTGGTCGTATCCATGAGTATTGAAAGAGCGTATGGGATGTTTGACATGCGTGATTCGGCGAAACTCGATTTCGTTGTGTATGTACGACGAAATCGAGATGTATCCGTCGAGATAATCTGTATCGGCTCTTTTGCAAACTAGCCCATAACTTGTGCATATTCGTCATCTCAAGACGAAACTTGTGCCAACAGGACCATGTCACTTTTTGGTCTTGTATGCCAAGTTTCGTCCGATTCTGAGAAGGTCGACCAGAACGCTATTTTGGTGGGCTCGCGACCTGATCCAACGAAAAAATTTGTGCACGGTCCACCAAAATCTAACTTTGGACATACGGTTAAGTTCGTATCGAAAAAACCAGACCCTAGATATATAGTTGATAACTTAGAGACCGTAGGTACTGGGACGTTTTTCGGTGTAAAGCGTGTCCTACGACAGATACCGTTTTAGCCCAAAATTACTATTTTGCTCCTGTGTCCAGAATTAGACTTATGGGTAGCCTATTCTAGCTATTTTGCTTATTTGGAAATATTGGCATTATTTGTTTCAACATCCGGAGGTGTTTACGGAGTTTAGATTTGTGACTCTTTGATTTGACGAGTTATTTGCGGGACATGTTGCTACCACCAGAAAAGTATACATTGCCTTTCTCTACCGTTTATTTACATGCTTATGCTTCTCTTTGATATATGCATTATCTAGTTTCGTTGACTGATCATTGATATGAGTTTTCCTTCATACTATGCATACTAGTTTACTGGTCTTTTCATATACCGTCATGGTTTGACATTATAGTTCATATTGGATATGTTCTCACTTCTATCTTGACTGAGTCATACCGTGTCATAAGATGAGTGTGTTATAACTGAACCGCTACTTTTGTTTTGACTTCTCTCAACTTGCGAGTCCATATTAGGGGCGAGGTTTGAGTATCCGTTTGATTTCTTGAAGTTAACATACGAGTCCACATTAGGGGCGAGGGTTAGTTATTTGTTCACACCTGCGAGTCCATGCTAGGGGAGAGGGTTAGTTTGTTCAAACCTGCGAGTCCATACTAGGGACGAGGGTTTGGTTATTCGTTGATCTCTTGTCATGTGTTCATATTTTCTTTCCAGCAGTTCATTATGCATAGTTGTTCTCGTATCCATGTTCATAGTCACTTATCATTTTTTGTCTTTCTCTTGCTTATTTTTTATGCATGATAGACTATTAGATAGGCATATTTTATGTATCTTGCTATCCCCTGAGGACCTGATGATCTCTTCAGGTAGTTGATTGCACGGAGTTAGTTAGCTGATCATGATGATAGTTGATTACATCTGCAGGATCCAGATATTTGCTAGTGATATTACTTCGTTATTCTCTCGTACTTATATACCTTATCATGATATATTCTACTTGTTAGCCTAGCTTATAGACTCATGCTATTTCTTTGGAATCTAATCGGACATATATGCTAGTGGGCTGCAAACCATCAACCATAAATGTTCATTCTTGTTTTATATTTTCTTGTGGATTAAGATATAGTTTAACTACCATATTAGACATGATACCCTATTCTTGACAGCGTATAAGTATTCGAGTTGGGCTAAAGTTCGCTTGATACGTAGGTGGCTTGCGCACGCACTCGCATCCCGAAAAGCGGTGCGGGTCGTGACAATATTATGATTGAAATATGGGTAGAGTAAGATGTGCTTTGTGTGGTAGTGATTGTGATTAATGTTTAA
>JANAVB010006245.1:0-11334 GCA_029216955.1 Iris pallida
CTGCTGCATGACGACGCTATCCTTATGCGGTTGTTTATTGGGGCACTAGAAGGGGTCGCATTCGACTGGTACCGCAATTTGCCGTACAACTGCATTCATTCCTTCGCCATCTTCAAGCGTATGTTCTTGGAGAGGTTCTATGAGATGGGACAGGATGTCACAATGTCAACTCTCATGGACGTTGTCCAAGGCGAGAAGGAGCTGACAAGGAACTATATTGAGCAGTTTTGCCAAACCGCGATGAAGTTGCCCTCTGGTAATCCGGACACTTCCTTGATTGAAATTTGCCAAAAGAGGCTACTTCCCACAATCAGCCTCTGGATGGGCGAAAGTCAATTCAAGGATTGGAAGACTTTCATCATCAGCGCCACTAGCGCAGAAGACAAGTTGAAGAAAGCTCGTCAACTGGGCTTGCACTTCTCGGAAGGAGAGGACAAGGGCAAACACCCTAATACCAACAACAACAACGATGATAATTCCTCCAACAACCGAGACAACAAAGGCAAACAGGCTATGGTGGCCGACACAGCCCAGAAGACTGAACCGAAGCCGGCAGAGAAGCAGTGGCCGCAGATGACTTACTCCTTCGAAGACAGCCATGTCAAGCCCATCCTTGACATGCTTATACAAGGAGATCGAATTCAGCTCCCTCATACAAGGCGTGAACCTCGTCCTGCAGAGATGGAGAGTCCCAAGTACTGCCACTACTATCGCTACGTCTACCATACCACTCAAGACTGCTTCCAACTGAAGCGGTACATCCAAAACCTCATCGACTCCAAGGCCCTGGCTATTGATTTCGAAGAGGTGACGGTCGCTGCCAATATGGTGTCTGTCCAATTTGGCAACTTACCTCCGACAAAGACTCAAGATAGAGTAGTACCCGTCCCCCGGGTAAAGATGGAGGTCGCTAATCTTTTACCTCTCTGAGACCAGGCTGCTGGTCTAGTGCCTCTCACCACATCACGAGGGAAGGTCATGTGGGTCCATCCAGACCTGGTACCTGAAGTGGCTCATCCCGCAACACCCTCCACCGGCAAGAAGAAGGGTAGGAAAGTCAAGTCCTGCCGCACAATCTCGACAGATATTGAAGAAGCTACGGCTGTCGTCACCCGGTCTGGTGCACAATCCTAACCTACACCGGATAACTCGGCTGAAGAGCGCCAACCGGTCGCTGCTGACGCTCCAGGACCTTCTCATCCTCCGTCGGCCGAGAAGCCGAAGCCAAAGGAGACCCGCTTTGACAAGCCGCTCTGCAAAGACGTACCACATGGGCTGGAGAGGCCCTACAATTTTGACATTCTTGCGCAATTGGCCAACACACTAGCCAAATTGTCATTATATGAGATCCTGAGACTCTCTAAAGATGTTTGCGTCGCACTGAGCGGGGCACTCCAGAATGCCGACGCATATCTGGCTCAGGTTAATCTCACTGGGGAGAGCTCGTCGCTGGATCTCCAGGATAACGCTTGCACAGGGGCCATGCCCAATATTGTGTTCACTCTGCAGGACATGCTTATCAAAACCAACCTGTACAATTGCCCTCTGTATTATACTGGATATGTCGGCGACATCAAGGTGGATCGGATGTACATTGATCCCGGTTCTTCGATAAGCATTATCCCGAAGAGCCTGCTTTATCATCTGCGCATCCCTATGCATCAGCTGACCCCTACCAATACCGCCATCAGCGGTTTCAATTTCGGGAGAAGCTATCCCATCGGGAAGATTCTTCTGAAGTGCCAAATTGGCGACCTTTAGTCGAAAGTAACCTTCTATGTCATCGATGCAGACATCTCTTACAATATTCTTCTGGGGTGTCCGTGGATACACGATTACATGATCGTGCCCTCCATATTGCACCAATGCTTCAAGTACGTCGACAAGAACGGCTTCGTGAGGACGAAATTTGCTAACATCGATCCATTTAAAGGGGTCGAATCCTATTATTCGGATTCTTGCTTGTACGAGAAATCCAAGAGGCACCTGGTCAAGGAGGATATTCAAGAACAGACGGAGGCCATTGTGGGGCCGGAGGAACCCTTAAGAATCCATCTCCAACCCCGTAAACCAGGCAAGACGACACCTCTCACAGCTACTCTGTATAGATAAACAACTGGTCTTCCGGTGCTCACTGCATAAAAGGAGCAGATGATAATTCGATTGCCAAGGTCTGGCCAAGGGCCGACATCAACTACGGAGCCACTGACAATTAGGCTGCCTAGAGCTGGCCAACAACAAACAGAGGAGCTCAATCCCTCTGTTAAGCCAATAACGATTCATCTTCCCAAGACAAGTCGACAGCCGAGCACTAAGCTAGGGGTCGCTAGTGCACCAACAACTCTACGTTCAGCACCACCAGTGGAGCCCCTGATGATTAAGCTGCCCAGTTCGTCCTTCCAGTCTTCATTGACATAGGGGGTAGCCGAAGAAGAGTTAGAGCTGGCCAAGTATGTGGCTGCACACACTGATATTTCGTCTGCAGATGATATAATTCTATCGAAAAAGATACCTTACTTTATCAATAAAGGGCTATCTTTGAACTACATCGAGCTTAATAAGCTTTGTACAATGTATGCTATGGAATACGGTATAGGCACCAACCTACACACACAGGTGAAAAATGTCTACACCGCAAACCAACTTACTCCCGTGGAAGACGCTTGCTTCATAGTCGAGGGAGAGGATCACCCAATCATCTTCGGCCGGAAGAATGACCCACAGCCCTTAAGGATAGAGGAGGTTGATCTCAAACCCGACACCGAAAGACTGCCCCTCTATCTGTATAGCTTCCGATCCAAATACCTCATACAAAAATAGGGGTATGATTTGGAGACTACACCTGGCTTGAATTACGACACCGGTCGGTGATTACTTTTACAGTTGCCAGTCCCGGCTAGGAAGCTACGAGATTATTACAACAAGACCAGATGTGGGCTAGGTTATGTTACACCTGCAACAACTCCTGAAAGCTCAGATGAGGAATACGACTGGCATTCGTACTCAATCGGATCACCAACTTCTGATTCGGATGTCAGCATCGGAGACGTATTCAGGCAAGCTCTGTCTGTCGATATGGCATTTGCTGCTTCCTACGAAGAAGACAAAGATGTACCCGAACTTCTCAAGTTAGAACCCTGGGTCCAGCAACTAGATGCACAATGGGAGAAATGCTTTGAACTCCGTGAACCTTCCACTGAAGATGAGGTTATGCAAGTTGACCTCGGTGATGAGTCCTCTCCAAAGCCAATCTTCGTCAGCAAAAGCCTGACAGACGTAGAGCGGGAGGCGCTTTTGCAACTCGTCAGAGAGTACATTAACGTGTTCACCTGGTGGTATGAAGACATGCCAGGGCTAAACCCCGAGGTTGCACTTCATAAACTCAATATTCATCCAGACGTAAAACCGGTCAAGCAACAACAAAGACGTTTCCGTCCAGACATCATAAATTCTATCGAAGCTGAGGTCAACAAGCTGATAGCCAGCGGCTTCATCTGGAAAGAGCAACATCCAGACTGGGTCACCAACATACTACCAGTCCTCAAGAAGAATGTGAAGATTAGAATTTGCATCAACTTCCAAAATCTAAACGAAGCATATCGTAAAGACGAGTTCCCTCTTCCCATCACGGACATCATGATCGACAACATATGTGGCTTTAAACGCATGTCATTCATGAATGGCTTCTCAGGATACAACCAAATCAATATGTTTTCTGACGACGAAAAGCATACATCATTCCGAACACCGATTGGCGTGTACTGTTACACAGTCATGCCCTTCGGTTTGAAGAATGCCGGTGCCACATATGAAAGAGCCATGAGTGTCATCTTCAGAGATCACCTGCATAAGACCGTGGAGTGTTATATTGATGACATTGCTGTTAAAAGCCGCTCTAAGGAAGACCATCTACAGGATTTGAGAACGGTATTCGACCTGATGCAAGCGCACAACTTAAAGATGAATCCCACCAAATCCTTCTTGGGCGTATCTAGTGGAAAATTCTTGGGTTTTATCATTACTGCTCAGGAAATTCATATAGATCTGGAGAAGACGAAGGCAATCATGGAGATGGTCTTCGTGAACTCTGAGGCCTTCAAGGGAGGCTAGCTTACATCAGGAGGTTCATTTCTAACCTCTCCGGGCGATGTCAACCATTTACCCACCTCATGAAGAAGGGCGTCTCATTCGTATGGGATAAAGAGTGCCAACGTGCGTTCGACAACATCAAAGAATATCTGTCAAATCCTCCAGTTCTGGTGGCCCCGGTTGTTGGAAAGCCGTTCTTGCTTTATGTACGAGAGAAGGAGCATTCCCTCGGTGCTCTACTAGCACAAAATAATGACGCGGGGCATGAACAAGCTATCTATTACCTCAGTCGAATAATGATTGGGCTTGAGCATAGATACACCACCGTGGAGAAGTAATGTCTTGATCTGGTATTCGCTATCCAGACGACGCGACACTATGTTATAGGACAATCCAGCCATGTCATATCTCGAGTTAACCCCCTCAGGGTTCTCATGACCAAGCCGGGTGCACTCAGCTCTCACCTCGCTACCTGGGCAATATTATTGTCTCCCTACGACATGATCTTCGTTCCGCAAAAGGCTGTTAAAGATCAAGCTATGGCGGACTTTTTAGCAGCCCATCCAAGTTCGGAGTCAACCAGAATATATGAAAAGATTCCAGACGAGGTCGCCAATTCAAACATGTCTTTCGACGATTCCGTCTGGCGAATGTTCTTCGACGGTGCTTCGAGAACCGGGCCCAAGGGCAACATTGTCGTTGGGGTCGGAGTGGTACAGATTTCTTCCTCTGGCTTGGTGATCAACAGGGCATATTCCCTTACAGAACCTTGCTCGAACAATGTGGCCGAGTACAACGCCTTGGTTATCGGCCTCCGACTTGTAAAAGAACTGGGGGTAGAGTACCTAGAGGCATATGGTGATTCACAGTTAATCGTCAATCAGATTCGGGATTCATATAAAGTTCATCATGAAGACATGATCCCCTATCATCAGGTAGCGATCGCCATCATTATGTCTCTGAAAGGGTTCTTCATAGAACATGTTCCGAGACTCCGAAACATTGAAGCCGATGCCTTAGCAGGACTGGCCGCTTCCCTGGCGTTCCTAAAATATACTCATCATTTGGTGGACGTAATAGGCCATGAGTTGGTCTGTCCCAAGAACAAAGTCCAATTTGCTATGAGCTATTCTGCCCTGACGGTCGATGAGACACCGGATTGGAGGCTCCCATTTATCGACTTTGCAGTTTATGGAATCTTGCTGGAGAACCCGAAAGAAGCCACCTCTATTAGAAGACATTCTTTCAGATTCTTCTACGATACAGAAACAAAGATGCTGTATCGATGATCATACGATGGATTACTGCTTCGATGTCTGTCCAATACAGAAGCCAAAGAAGCTGTACGTGAAGCACATTATGGCATCTGTGGGGCCCATCAGCCTGGCCCGAAATTGCAAGATTGCCTTCGCCAGATGGGCTACTACTGGCCTACGATGGTGGCAGATGTGATAGACTATGCAAAAAAATAGAAAGTCTGTCAGGTCCACGCAGATTTCATACACCAACCATCTGAATTCTTACACCCAACGGTGGCATTCTGGCCATTTGAGGCATGGGGAATGGATATCATTGGTCCAATCACTCTACTTTCGTCCAGAGGACACCGCTTCATACTGGCAATTACGGATTACTTCTCCAAGTGGGCGAAAGCTGTCCCGCTTGCAGAAGTAAAAACATCAAGTGTGATCAGCTTCCTCAAGCATCACGTCATCTATCGCTTCGGACTGCCTCGAAGGATCATCCACGACAATGGTCCGCAGTTCGCAAGCCATGCCTTCTATCAGTTTTACGACAAACATCGGATCCAGAATGTTGCTTCAACACCGTACAATCCGACGGCGAATGGGTTGGCAGAAGCATTCAACAAAACTATAATCAAGCTGCTCAAGAAGTTCATGTCTTCCAACAAATGTGACTGGAATAAAAAGCTTGGCGAATGCTTATGAACGTACCGTACTACAGTCCGGACGGCCACTAGGAACACACCGTTCTCTCTGGTGTATGGGAGTGAGGCAGTCCTCCCACTGGAGACTCAAATCCCCTCACTCCGTGTTACCCTCACATATCGATTGATGACGGATGATAATTACCGTTGCCGGCTACAAGAGTTGGAGGCCTTAGATGAGAAGTGCCTATTAGCTCAACAGTGAATTGAGCTATATCAAGCCCGCATCTCCGGAGCCTTCAACAAAAAGGTTAAACTCAGAACATTCCAAGTGGGCGATCTTGTTATGGCAGTCCGGAGGTCGATGGTTATGACTCACAAAACCGTCGGCAAATTCCAGCCAAAGTGGGAAGTCCCATTTGTCATCGAGGCTGTATTCTCTAATGGTGCTTACCGCCTCGCAAAATAAAACGGAGACTTGCTCATATTGTCCGTCAATGGCAAGTTCCTGAAGAAGTATTATGTCTAAACGACGTCCCCCAAATCAGCCGGATTGTTAAGTTATGTGCCCCCAAGCACCGCTGAACTTTCACTCTGGTCATCCCAAATGAATCCATATCGCCTCTTCTGGGTAGTAAGTTATGTATGATTATACCCCTGAACTTCCTTCCTAAAAGAGCATTTTCCTTATGATCTATTACCCGCACTTTCAGTGCATAAAAAGGGTAACAGATCCACAAATTTCCCGAAACAACCACGTCGATGTCACCTCTGAGTTGTTTCACTTCCATCAAAAACAAACCACCCCTCACGTAGAACTTCCACATCCATATTACCTCTAAGTTGTTCTATGTACCCTTTATGGTGTCCACTCCTGTCACGTCCTCATTACCTCTGAGTAGGAAGACTCCATCGAAGAAACCCTCATATTTACCACGTCCTCATTACCTCTGAGTAAGTATGTTGGTTTTCTCTCGACTTATTATCCGTACCCAAAACCAGAGTACGCCAAGGATAATAGGCCCACAAATGTCCACAGTTGACCACAAATGTCCACAGTTAACCACAAATGTCCACAGTCGACCATAAATGTCCGCAGTTGACCATAAATTTCCGCAGTTGACCACAAATGTTGTACTAAGTTTTCTAGTACACGTGCCTCTTTTCTTATAATCTCATGCCTCTGGAACCCAGCTGTTCCATGGCATTCTTTCGTCCGATACCAAGGACTTCCATATCCACCTTACCGCGGAGTTGTCCTAGGTATCCCTATCAAACTTATTATCCGTATCTAAAACCAAGGTATGCCAAGGGTAACAGGTCCACAGAAAAAGCCTCCAGTGGAGCAAACACATAAATGCAGCAAGCACGACAGATAAAGGTAGATGCAAGCAAAGTCATTTATTCAAATCAAATCAAAAGTACTACATTCTTTGGGACCACGTCCCTGCCAAAAAAGTTGAAGAAACATAAAAAGAGAAAGAAAAGAAAAAGTCGACTATGGTTCGGCGATACATAATTCTCTGAGACGGTCCCTTAGTACGGCTGTCGACCGCTCAAACCGTCGCTTGGCTCGGTGCTCGGCCTTCTGAGTCAACCACTCTGTATCCTCCAGATGCGCGTGAGCCTGCCAGCCATCTTCAAGCTTCTTCAGAGCACGCTCCAAGTCAGCAGAAGCATGGGTGACTTTGTCAACCTTCTGAACAATTAGCTCCTTACCCGTGCGGGAGGCCTCGAGCTCATATTCTAAGAAAGCCAATTTTCTCTGGAGCTCGAGGATCTTCTCCTTCGTGTCGATTATCCCGCGAGAGACTGCCACTTCCCGAGCAATACAATCCTCTCCCCGACGGCTCAGCTGATCATACTGTAGAGACAGATCGTAGAGGTCCTTCATTATAATCGGCTTGGACGCATCTCGTACGGCCCTTACCTTCTCCATAACAGTTATGAGGAAGGCACGCTCCTGATCTACTACCGAAGACAAGTTGACTTGCCGCAGTACTTAAAACTGGGCCACAAGCTGATCCGCCTCTAGCAATTTGGGCTCCAGCAGCTCAACTATCCCTGCCCCACCGGGGAAGGTTCTAAGGAGTTTAATCTGGCCCAGGGCGTATTGACGGGCCAAGACAAAAGAGGTCCCCCTCTCCACCACAGCCTCAACTCCTCGCCTCAGGTGACGATAAAAACTGTCAACTACATCTTTTGACGATTCATCCAGAACCTCCGAAGAAGGCAGCTTCAAAGAAAGGGTAGCTGGCAGGGTTAAAAAAGAGGCACCGGAACTTGATGCCCCTGCCACGAGGGAAACAAGTTCCGAGCGAAAAGACGCTTGTATAGCGGCCAATTCCTCCTCCGCAGCCTGAAGGATCTGGAGACTCGGCAGGGCAGAGAGGTCGACCCCTAGAGCCACATGAACAGAGGAGGGCGCAGGGACATTTCTCCCTGCCTCGACCGTTCCGCCGCCTGCTCTCCCGAACTCGATTCAGCGGGAGGTCCCTCAATGTAAGTTGGAGGGGGAGGAGCCACACTCTCTTCCACCAGGTCCCCTCTGGCGAACTCTCCCCTGATAATGTCCGTCGTTGGCAGTAAATGAGCAGGACCTGTATGTCCGGAGTAACCATCAATCAGCTTAACCCGAAGGTTGTGATGATAGAGCAAATAAACCTCCTCACTAGTCAAGACTTGTCTTATCTTACCAAGAGGAAGTTGCTAAGGCTGAGGTTCGCTCACAGCCGCCATAGCCTCTTCACCAGCGATATCCGAGCCGAATACAGCTGGTTCCTCTGCCTCATTCACCCCGAAAGGAGATACAACTAGATCAGCATCACCAGACTGAAATTGAGCAGTCTCGGAGATGGGTTCAGCAGAGCCTACGTCGCCCTGGGTTGGGACGTCAACAACTGGAGGAACCTCGGCCGTCACTGGAAGAATCCCGGCGGTAAGAATCTCGGCGCTCATATCTCTAATTAGAGTAGTCAGAGCCGAGTGGACCGCAGGAGAAGCAGCCGGCTCTGGAAAGTCTCCTTCTCCTGACGCCTAAAGAGAAAAAAATGATTAGGTCATAGTTCAGAAAAAAGAAGAGCTAAAGAAAAAGATGGTTGTAATTCAATTCACCTCTGAAATGGCGTCAACATCCTCGTGTCTATCCCAAATGAGCCGCCTGCGAGGCTTAAATGTGGCTCATTTCATGGAGTAAGTTATGCCGCGATCAGCGGACTCACGCCAGCTTCGCTTGCACGAAGGACCCGGCATGACAGACGGCTGATCCGCCACCACATCTTCTGCGGGAGGAAGAGAGTTATCCGGATCATGCTCGTCATCCTCTTTGTCCGCGTTAGTAGACCCGAGTCTGACACAACAACCGTGTTCTCCCTCTTCTTTCTCGCCTTGGACCCCTTGGGCTTCTCCTCCAAGCCGGTTCCAACAATGAAGCTGGTACTCGGGTCAAAACCAACATGAGGCTTGTTCGTCATGACATGGTATAGAGCCGCCAAATACAAGATCTCTCCTGACTCCTCAGCATCAGAAACTGAGAAGCTGGTACGGGTGTGAACCGTATTATAATAGTGCCAGGCCCTGATACCGTTAAGGACGCTACCTTCAAAACCCAGGCAAGAGCTAGGACTGTCCAAGAATAACTGGCTATACCCAAACTGGCGGGAGAACCTACTGGGCAAGTAAGGCTCCAAATAGACAATATTGCGGTTGCGGTATACCAGGTGGGAAGGACGAATGTTGTGCAGCCAAAGGAGCATCTTGTCAGATAAGAAGTGGGGAGGCCCAATACCATCAAGATGAACGACCCTCACTTCCTCAGCAGTAAATCGAGGAACAGACACAAAAAAAATGTATCTGTCTACTCTTGCCAGTGCCATCCGGCAGGCACGCATAGTCTCATAATCCCAAGGCATGCGGTGATACTGGAAGATAAAAGCATCGTCAGCAGTTACGCCATCTTCGGGGCCAGGCCTCATCAAAGACCGGCAATACATCAGCAGCCACCCCATCAGATAGTGATAGGGCAGTTCAATACATTCAAAGTCCTTCGTCGTGTCACGGGCGATGACCTTGGACGAGACAATGCGAAGGCCACGGTGTATGCTGCACACCATGGCCGGAAGAAGAGCTAGTCTGACCCCGAAGACCAGCTTCACAGCAGGGAGGATGAAGTTGCGACTGATCCTCTCAATAGAACCAGCCCCTCCTGAGACCACGCAGTTCCACAGCCACACCATCAGGAATCCTGCCAGGAGTGCCTTCTCGGACAACGGCTGAGTGTCTTGATAAAAATAAGCAAAAGAGTCAGATTGACTTCCGAATCTGTCGCCAGCAGTTCTTACCCTCTTGGCGGTCGATACTTGGTCCTGTACCTCCTCCCGAGTGCGAGGACTTTGGGGACAAAACCGGCCTGAGGCACCGAGATTAAAAGATAAGTGAGCCAGGCCTTTGTGTGAGGAAGGTTTCCTTTTGAACTGTCATTCTTTTTCTTTGACAGCTGCTGGCACGTGCTGTGATGACACAGCAGTTTCCAGTAGACGGCAACAAAGCCCGGGAACCTCTCCCCTAAATCCTCGAACTCTTCGTTTGTCGGGGTATACCCCTCAAAGACTTTATTTCCCCAAGGCAGCTTGGAGAGGACATGCATCTCGTGGAGTGCAAGCCCCATCTCCCCTACGGGTGTAAACAAGGTCCCCGTACGGCAGTTGTACATCTCTAGTAGAGCCATGAACAATTTCTTGTTTATGGACAAGCCGAAGCTGGTGCCCCCGAATAGCATGGTAGAGTCTAATCTCGCGCAGGAGGGCCTCGTATTCCCGTACGATCCACGTAGACAGGTTAGTCCATAAAGGGATGGGGTTTACCCAACTCGGTAGCGACAACCGGCCAACGGGATAGGACCCCTTCCGAGCAAGCTGGTTCAGAAAAGTATCAGCTTGAGAGAACTTGAAATTGGGACCCTGCACATTCAAGAAACTGTCCGGGGCCAACCCTATCACGTAGCGGCTGACGGGTACCTTGCCTGCATACACTGACCCAAGTTGTTGTTATAGTGGATGTTGCCCACGAACATCCCAGACCGACACAGAGTCAAGGAATCCTCCATCTTTCTATCCATCGGTAGCATGTTGAACCACGACAGTAGGAAGTGACGCTCCATCAGAGTAATATGGATCGCCATCCCGTCAGAAGTAAAACTCCAACCCTCAGATATATCTAGAACTTGGGAGTTATTTACAGTTGAGGCATCCCTGAAGAGGAACTCAGGCTTCAGATGTTTGCCCCCATCAGCCCTGAGTTCATCATCCCCGAGATAAAGATGAAGGACTGGTTTTTTATGTCTTACAGCCTCTCCACAG
>JANAVB010006246.1:0-46176 GCA_029216955.1 Iris pallida
TTGAGTTAAGGCTGGATTTCTAATTGAAATAAGAAGAAATTTAGTATAATGGTAGAGGTTATAGTTTAGCCAGTTGACCAGAAAATCATATCAAGAAAATAGAGTACAAGAAGACGGGTTTTAGTGGGACATGATATACCTATACGAAGGTGAGCTCGTCTAGGTCTTGCATATAAGATTTGTTGGATGGTAACAGCTAGTATTATATTCCGAATATCAAAGTCACGATAAGGAACGTCAAGGATCTCAATTATAAAGTAGGAGTTCAAGAGGTGGTAATTAATGCACAAAAATAATGAAGATCGAGTTAGTCATCTGCTTCTGATACTCTTAAGTTCATTTGGTCATAACTTGCCAATCATATCTTTACCTCACCAGTCTCCATATGAAAATTTAACCTTTACTTAAACCCTTACCATGACTACCGTAGGCAATTCCCAATTTCCAAACATCACTCTTGAAGCACAACCCTCACATTTAGGAATCAACATTAACCACTTATTTAAATTTCCAAGTTCTTTCACCTTGTCTTAAATTTGACCCAAAACCTCTAAATCCCGTTTACGAATTCCTTGAACTTGTTCAAATTGTTCTCCTCGTATTATTTATTTAAATCTCTAGGCCTTACAAAACTTATCTTTCATCATAAAATCAACTTCCGTATTTTCTTCGACATACACCCTTGAATATTATTCTCCTAAAAATATTTCACAACAATCTCTAAACTTCCATAACTTTGTGCTCTCTCTATCCCTATTCATTTCCTCGCAACATCTTGTTTAATATCCTGGGATCCTTCCATGTCTCAACGGCAGCAATCTTCCTGGGATCCACCGAGATCCCCTCTCCAGTAACTACATTGTAGCGCCCCGCTTTCGATAGGCGACGGAACTTCATAATATGCTTGTGCCGAGTCAGATCGGCCAGGAACTTAGATGGCCATCTGACTCGATCGCTAAGCTTGGTAAACGATAACGCCTTACGGCATCGATTCAAATCGATTTGGACGGAAGTTACGAGAATCGATCCAACTAAGGGAACGACTTCTGTTGGAATAAGTCCTAGATGCAGCGGGCTGCGTCTCGACGAGTAAGCTCTCTATAAGAGTCCCTTCGACGGGACCGGACCGCTGTATGGTTTTCTTGGAGCTTTGCCGCTGGGCTTGATGAAGTGCTTTCGCGTCGTTTTCAAGGATGCAATTACAAATTTTGAAGCAAGGGAAAGAGAAGGAATTCTAACAAAGTATTGGTGCCATTGCAGGAGCTCGTGTAACTAAAGATTGACGTTGCGTAGCGCTTCGACGACCGGCACGAAGCAAAGTAATCGGTGGGTGATTCGGACCTTCCTTCTACTCTGTCTCGCAAACTTATTCCTTGCCTCGAATTCATTCAAATCGAACGATGCCAAGTTAATTGCATGCCAATCCACTAAGGTCAAGAACTCGGGAAAAACGTATCGATTTTGAGTAATCTACTCTAAAAAATACAAGTTTCTCACATAAACGGAAAAGTTTAAGGTTCTAGTAAAAAGATAGACTATTTCACGTGCTGCAAAATAATGTGAAATGTCGATCATGGGTTATGATTCCTCGGATAATTTGGTGCCCACGGGACGCTAAATCTGTGTAAGGCTTTGGGGAAAATGAATCGTTGCATGAGTTACGAGAAATGATAATGTCGTTCGATACTATCCGCGCTATACAAAACTGTTGCATATATAAAACTGTTTGCACATAGGCATGGTCATGGACAGCTTGTGCACAAGTTCGTTTTCCTCGAAACGGTAACCGGGGCATCGGAACCGATTCGTCCTAGGGGGAATAATTTATCGTGCTTCGACACGAGGCATACGAGACCTTCAGTAAGGCTTGCAACCTAGGCTGAAAGGGTAGCGTCGCATGCCAACTTTGATTAAGTCCCTAGTGGTGCGTAGCACCAATGACCGCATATAAGATAGTTGTATGCTCACCTATTGTCTTATGCAGGTGTAAATATTATCTCTGTTTTCATGCAGGGACGAGCACGGCCGTGATAAGAAATATGATAAACTGCGATGTTATACTGTATGCTTAATTACTCAAAGACGACTATCGAATATGAACTGAATTCATTTAGTTTTAATAGAAAGACAACTCTAAAGGATGCCTACCCTAACAAATCAGAGTCGATTTAGACGAGTTGGTTTGTCTCGTCCACTTAGCAAGTGTGCTAATCCTTTTCCCCAATTTTCTCAGGTACGGCGGGCGCTCCAACCTAAATTGAAGCTGAAGTGCGGAGAGGTATTTTGAAGCTCTTTCTATGCTGAAAGTATTTTGAAGCCAATTCAAGTCGACGGCTTATATATAAAGGGACGAATGTATGGGACGGCAAGCGTAGTTCAGGCAACTTGTCGAGTGTATTTCTTTCTGTTTTCAGTCATTGTAGCCGCAACAGCATCCAATTTAATTACGACTTGCACTTCGTTGCAAGCTATGAATGAAAAGTATTTCTATCTTCCTATACTGCGTCTTAGAATTCTGATGTGATTTATGAAGTTTCAACTTGGCGTATTAATATACAATTCAACGTAACGTTCTTGCCTTGTACGAGTGCAACTCCAGACTCGTACGGCATCACGCCTTAGCGAGGACGATCGAATCGACAAAATAACATCGGGGACGAACGTTGCCGACTCGGGGCGTGACAAATTGGTATCAAAGCACAGTTATGTTTCCTCAGATTTGCGAACGATGTTTCATTGTTGGAATGTCCATTGCGATGGCTCGATTGAATGCTTATCGACATGCTGCATGAAATACAAGTTCCATACAGGTAAGCCCGTAGATATTTTTGAAAAATACTAACGGGTTTACACTGTTTGTAGGAATGACTAAGCGAGATAAGAAAATCTCCGGCACAACAACCCAAACTGTTGATAGTACGTCGAGCACAAAAAGCACTGGCCCTAGCGAGACGACTATGGAGAAGATGCTACAGTTGACGGAACTGCAGCAGCAACAACTTCAGATACAATTCAAAGCCCAATTTGATGCACAGCAGAAGCAGATGACGGCCCTGACTCAGATAGTGAGCAGGATAGCGGGCGATACCAAGACGACGGACACGGTACCCGAGGAAAAGCACGGTGATCAAGAAGAAGACGAGGAGGAAGAAGTCCCACCGTAAATGATAAACTCTCTTTCCATGCTCAAAGTGAAAGAGTTTCGCAAAATGAACCCGCCGAAGTTCAACGGCCGAACAGAGCCCGACGTGATAGTAGGATGGCTCGCAGAGATGGAGGACTTGTTCGATCTCCTCTGCATCGAAGGGTCCCAGAGGGTGGCTTGTGCAGCGCTACAGTTACAACTAAGAGCACACAACTGGTGGGCGGCGAAGAAACAAGAGATCTGTGAAACCGATTCCAACAAAAAAGATTTCTTGGGAAATGTTCAAGACAGCCTTCCTTAAGCAGTACGTTCCTCGCACCATCCGTCGACAAAAGGGGGATAAGTTCATGATGTTGAGGCAGGGGAATATGAGTGTTGAAGATTATGATGCAAGCTTCTCGAAATTTGCAAAATTTGCCCGCGTCTTTCTGCCCAACAAAGAAGAATGGTACGAGCATTTTCAGCAAGGCCTCAACGACGAATTGCATAGGGAGGTCATGAACCAACAATGCCAAACTTATCGTGAATCCTATGAAGCCGCACTTAATAGTGAGCGGATCTTTGGCCGTATGTCACAAAGGGCCGTGCCTGTCATTCGCAACAACTTCAACAAGCGTCCTAATGACGCTGGAGGATCGGAAGTACAAAAGCGTCCAAATACGTCTGAGAATCATGGTCACTTTGCCGCAGTAAATTGTAATAGATGCGGCAAGCGTGGGCACCGAGGACCCGATTGTAGATTGAGAACCTGCTTCAAGTGTGGCGAGCTAGGCCACTTCAGTCAATTCTGCCAGGCGGGGAAGCCAAATCAACACAACCCACCAAGGAACATTCCGAATCCATATAAAGCGCCTACACTATAAGGGGCAAATGCGGTGCCTCTGAACCCATAAAATCAACGCCACAGAACTCAAGGCCGAGTTTATGCCTTAACTCGGGATGAGGTGTTTGCTTCCGATACGGTTGTAACAGGTATATTACTCTACAAAGATATACCTGCTCGAGTACTATTCGATTCGGGTGCGACGCATAACTTTATATCTGCTGATTTTGCGAAAGAAAATAAAATAACCATGCAATCACTAGATATGAATATTAGCATTAGCACTCCGTCGGGAGTCGATATGCCTGCGAACTTTATTTGTAGGGATGGCCACATTTGCATCGGGGAAATATATCTATCCATAGATACCGTCGTGCTAGACATCAAAGAGTACGACATAATCATAGGCATGGATTGGTTGGGCGCTTGTCATACAACGATCGAGTGCACGGAGAAGAGAGTGGTGTTTCATCTTTCTGGCGAGACAGAGTTCTCATATTCGTACGGTACGGTCTCGAAGACGGCGATGATGGTATCGGCAATCTCGGCGAGGCGTATGCTGCGTTCCGGCTGCGCAGGATACTTGGCATCAGTTCGAGACACACGAACGGATAATACAAACACAATGCAGACTGATGTTGTGGCAGATTTTCCCGACGTTTTTCCTGACGCGATGCCCGGGATGCCGTCGAATCGAGAAATTGAATTCAGCATCGACACCTTTTCGGATACACGGCCGATATCAAAGGCGCCTTACCGAATGGCTCCAGCAGAACTGAAGGAGCTGAAGGAGCTGAAGGTGCAATTACAAGAGTTGCTAGACTGCAGATTTATTCGCCCTAGCGTCTCTCCGTAGGGAGCTCCCGTACTGTTCGTGAAGAAGAAGGATAGGTCGTTGTGGCTATGCATCGACTATCAGGAACTCAACAAGACGACCGTGTGAAACAAGTATCCTTTGCCGCGAATCGTCGACTTGTTTGACCAACTGTAAGGTACGACAATATTTTCAAAAATCGATCTTCGTTCAGGCTATCATCAATTGAAGATCAAGTGCGACGACGTATCAAAGTCTGCCTTCCGTACTCGATATGGTCATTACGAATTCCTCGTCATGCCGTTCGGTTTGACGAATGCCCCAGCCGCGTTCATGGATCTGATGAACCGAGTCTTTCGACCTCAAATCGATAAATTTGTAGTCGTGTTCATCGACGATATCCTAGTCTACTCAAAGAATCGAGAAGAACATGTAGAACATTTGAAGAAGGTGCTGCAAATTCTGCGTGAAAATAAATTATACGCCAAGCAAAGTAAGTACGAGTTCTGGATGAGTAGCGTGACATTCCTCGGACATGTAATCTCTGTCGAAGGTGTCGCGGTGGACCCAAAGAAGATTGATACGGTGGTAGATTGGAAACGACCTGCCTCAGCTTGCGATATTCGGAGTTTTTTTGGGCTTAGCGGGCTACTACCGTAGATTCGTGCGAAGCTTTTCAAAACTAGCGTCGCCTCTGACTCGCCTCACCCAGACGGGGGTAGTATTTGAATGGAGTGACGACTGTGAATCCAGCTTTCAAGATTTGAAGCAACGGTTCGTCTCAGCTCCAATCCTTGCACTTCCAAACGGTCCAGAAGGCTTTCAGATATTCAGCGACACATCGGGAACTGGCCCCGGGTGTGTACTCATGCAGAGAGACAAAGTCATCTCCTACGATTCTCGGCAGTTGAAGCAGCATGAAAAAAACTATCCGACGTACGACCTAGAATTGGCGGCGATCGTGTTTGCGTTGAAGCTATGGCGGCACTACCTCTATGGTGTGGCGTGCAGAATCTACATAGATCATAAAAGCCTAAAGTACTTGTTTACGCAATGAGAACTCAACCTACGACAGCGACGATGGCTCGAACTCATAAAAGATTATGAGCTAACGATCGAGTATACGCCGGGCAAGGGAAACGTGGTAGCCGACGCACTTAGCAGAATGTTTATGGGAACACTGGCCATAAATAAGGAGATACGGCGAGACCTTGAAACGATGGGTATCGAACTCGGAATTGAGTATCGACACCTGCACCTAGCCCAGCTGAAGTTAGGATCGAGCCTGCTTAGCAAGATAAAGACCGCACAGGAGGACGACTCATTCCTGAAGAAAATGCGCGAGCTGATTTCAACGGGAAGGGCGACTGACTTTGCGGAAGACAGAGACGGGACGATGCGACTAAAGGTAAGGCTTTGCGTTCCTGGAACTGCCGAACTCAGAAAAAAAAATTCTGACGGAGGCGCATTATGCGAAGTACTCGTTACATCCTGGAAGCACCAAGATGTACAAGGACTTGCACACAAGCATTTGGTGGCACGGCATGAAGAAAGACGTAGCTACGTTCGTATCGCAATGTATGGCGTGTTAGCAAGTGAAGGCGGAACACCAAAGGCCAGGCGGAGAGCAGCAGAACATCGCCATTCCCGAGTGGAAGTGGGACAATATCTCGATGGATTTTATTGTAGGGTTTTCGAAGACGCCGCAGGGGAATGAAACGATTTGGGTCATTGTTGATATATTGACCAAGTCGGCTCACTTCATCGTAATTAAAGTAGGATGGAGCGTCGATCGGTTAGCGCAAATCTACGTCGATGAGATTGTTCGACTGTACGGAGTACCGACCTCAATAATTTTGGACAGAAACGGGCGATTCCTATCGCGTTTCTGGACGAGCCTCCAAGCGGCGATGGGGACCAAACTGAACTTTTGTTCGGCATACCATCCCCAAACAGACGGTCAGACGGAGAGGGTCAATCAGATCTTAGAAGATATGTTGCGTCTGTGTGCGGTCGACCTAAAGACTAGTTGGGATACATATTTGCCGCTTGTGGAGTTTGCGTATAACAACAGTTATCAGTCGAGCATTCAGATGGCTCCATACGAAGCGCTCTACGGGAGGAAGTGTCGTTCGCCGATATGCTGGTGTCATGTCCCAGAACCAGAATACTGGAGAGCAGGGGAATGACTCAGCCAGCTACGTATTACGGGTAGATGAATACCGTATAATACGATCAATACTGTCTACAAAACGAGGGGGTGCATACTACATGAAAGTCTCCCTATGGTCACTTCACATCTATTGTCTCAATCATTCGAACAAGAAACAGAAATAGAGAACATGTAAGATGAAGCAGTAAAGCGTCCCAAATGCTTAATCAAAATGTTCTTGATACCTAGCTTTACAAAACATATCCAGATAATGTAGCAAAATATACACAATTGTTTATCAGCTGCAGCCTGACTTTAGTTGCAATCATGTAAAAGTAAGTACAAGACAATCTGACTAACATGTCGGTGCCAAACGGCAAAGTATAAAGTAATTCACAAAACGAGCGGGGAAGTAAGAAACCCATTCGAGTCCTCCTGCGATCATCCCTCTAGTATTGACCATCTTGGAGGTAGAAGTAAGCTGGATCCTAGGGGACCGGCTCTAAATCTGGCCATGCAAAATCAGAGAGGTTAGACCTCTAATAGCAAGTACCGCAAAGGAGCACGATATGAGGAATGAAGTCAGTAATAAGAGAATATGATAATAGATCTCTGCTATCTGCTAGAATTCACATAACATCACGACACTTCGAACCAACCTCCCAACCAAACAAGGACAGAAGTTGGCTCGTCATGCCCTGACATTCTGATCATCTCAGTTAGGTAACAAAGTAGATACAGTACACAAAAAAAATAATTAAAACGACCATATAACTACTACAGCTTGCTACTGTGAGTCCCAAGTTATCCTGGGATTATGCAATAAAGGATTCCTCAGTTCCTACTATGTACAAGCAAGGCTAGTCTATCCAGTCAATCATTGCGCCAATCATGAATTAGATGAGTCCCAGCGGGACGCCCGTCGTCAATATACAATATACAATAAATAATATAAGTAGATACCGCTCCCTGCCCGTGTGGCAGATTTGCAGTATCTGTAGGAACCTGCCGGCCTGTCGGGTATTTAATAGTCCCAAGAGAGCTGCCATGTAAGAACTCGGGAATCCATTCTCTCCATGCAATCATTATTTTATTTAACTTAATAGTCTCTACGTTGAGTGAAGTCCCATGCCGTGGATCATGGTCATTCAGAATGAGTACTTTCGTACGGGTACGATATGCACAACTCTACAACGATACCCGTGCGGTTAGATTGTAGGTCTTACATAGCGTAATGCAACAATCAAAACTAATCACGAAATAATCATGCCTTGACCATAAAGTACACATGCTACTGTTGTAAAATAAATAAATAAATAAATTGAAACCTGCATGTGTCTGTATGCTAATATTCAGGATCAGTTAGTCGATTACAATAGTTCATGATATGAATGTGTCTCATTCATTTAATTCAATAAGACGACTAGCCAGTCTCTTAGTTCCAACTAGTAACGCATGATCAATTATTAAATTAAGATGACAATCCTTGTTTATTAATGTCAAGACAATAATTAATGTTAATAAATGCCAAGTCAATCAATCAATGGTAATATATGTCAATCAATGTCGATTAAGGCTGAAATAAAAATTTATGTTTAATTAATGCCAACTCGGGACAGGATCAGCCAGGGCTATAGTCCATGCGGCCGGGGAGTTATTGATTCATGCGGTTAAGAAAACTAAATTTATACGGCCAGGATAACATGTGCCTATGCGGCTAGGAAAATATTGCTCATGCGGCTGGAAAACTGTTGCTCATGCGGCTGGGATGATTAAGTCTATATGCGGCTGAGAATTATCATGGGCGGCCATGGTTGAAACGAGCCCCATGCGACTGAGGATGACAGGCCTCATGCGGCTGGGAAAATGTGTAGCTCATGCAGCTGAGAATGGCGAACCTCATGCGGCTGCAAAGCTCCATGCGGCCGAAATAGTTCAGAGTTTATGCGGACAGGGTTGACTTATGCGGCCAAATAGGACTCGGGTATAGCCAGAGTATAAATTCAAAATGCCACGTGGCCAGGACTCCATGCGGCTAACACTTCATGCGGCCAACACTTCATGCGGCCCAAGAAGACTTGCCGCATGAAAACTCATGCGGTCAAGCATTGCCCTTCTTCTCCACTCTTCTGAGAAGGAGAACCATGGGAAGCCATTGCTTCCGAGCTCCCTAATTCCTTTACTCCAAACCCAAAACTGGACTTCCATAGGTCAAAATAGGGTAGAACAAAATTCTCTACAACATGGAACTATCAAAACTTAAAGATAACAAAGTTTACTAGATCAAAACCTAAGAAATTCGAAAATATATTAAACTTAGATCTACAAGAAATGAATCATGGAAATTGGAAATGCTAAGTACTAAAGAGGCTCAAAATCAAGTAAGAAAGATGATGGAACAATAATAATGGTGATCCATCAAGAAGCAAGTTTGGTACTTGTCTTGGCGGCTGGTAGGTGAGGGAGGAGTTATGAGGAAGAAGAAGATAAATGGTGAAGTAATGAAGAGAGAGAAAGTGGATGGCTTTAAATGGAAGGGGTGGTGGTAGGTGGGGGTTTGTGTTTGGTTCAAGATAAAACAGCATACTAAGTCCAATCTATGTCGAACCCAAAGTAGAGCTAAAGTAGAGTATGAAAGCAGAAAATAAAATGCAGGAATAAAATTACAGAAAATTAATTAACACAAAAATTAAAGGGGTTTAATCACAGAACAATACATGATAAATATTAAATAAATATATTAAAGCAGTACATGTATTAAGAATACGTATTCCTGGAGCGAGAAGTGACATCTCTACCCTCCTTAGAAAAATTTCGTCCTCGGAATTTCAAATCCAAGCAGGATAGGAATATCAAAACTAAGCTAATCTTGGTACAAGAAACTTGAGCAAGCAATCATTCTTCAATATTAACTAGCAGATAATATATCTATATTAACAACCTACGATATCAAGTAGTTCTATCCATGGGGTGACAAGCATGAGAGCTAAATACGATCAAGGTATACAGAAAGAGATATACCTTGTGAGTCAAACTGGTGCGGATATCGTGACCGGATATCATCCTCGCGTTCCCACGTTGACTCCCCTAAAGAGTGATGACCCCAAGCAACCCGGACAAGGCTAATTGTTCGATTCTTGAGTATCTTCTCTCTTCGGTCCAAGATAGACACAGACTGCTCCTCGTAAGACAGGTTGGTACCAACAACCAGCTCAGAATGATCAAGGATATGGCTTGGGTCCGATACATACCTTCGTAACTGAGATACATGAAATACATCATGCACCTCTCGTAACGAAGGTGGAAGAGATAAACGATAAGCAACATCGCCTACCCTATCAAGGATAACGAATGGTCCTACGTATTGCAGACTCAACTTCCCGCGGATGCCAAATCTAATGACCCTACGGGTAGGTGAGATCCGCAAGAACACGTGATCCCCAACAGAAAACTCTAGCGGCCTATGATGCTGGTCCGCCCACTGACGATGCCGATCCTGCGTAACTCGAAGTCGCTCTCTAATTCCCTTAATCACTTCATCTGTCTGAACAATCATTTCTGGGCCTAGCATCTTCCTCTCCCCGATATCATCCCATGCTAGTGGCGACCTACACTTCTTACCATATAGTGCTTCAAATGGTGCCATCTGGATGCTGGCTTAATAACTGTTGTTGTATGAGAATTCGACTAAGTACAAGTGGCTCTCCCAAGATCCTCTAAAATCCAGAGTGCAAGCTCATAACATATCTTCCAAAGTCTGAATCGTCCTTTCTGATTGCCCGTCCGTTTGTGGATGGTAAGCCGTACTAAATCTTAACTTGGTGTCCAAACTATGATGTAAGCTCTTCCAAAAATGTGATGTGAAACGGGTATCTCGGTCTGATATAATACTGACAGGGACTCTATGTTGCCTGACTATCTGCTGTATGTACAACTCTGTCAACTTTTCTGTAGATTGCCCTACTCTGAAAGGAAGAAAGTGTGCGACCTTTGTAAGCCGGTCCACTATCACCCAAATAACGTCCTTACCACTTGGTGATCTCGGTAAACCGGTCACAAAGTCCATTGTAATGTGCTCCCACTTTCATTCCGGGATAGGAAGCGGTTGCAATAATCCAGCTGGCCTCTGCTGCTCTGCCTTCACTTGCTGACATATCAAGCAACGGGAAACAAATCCAGCTATCTCCCTCTTCATTCCATTCTACCAGAAGTGCTGCTTGATATCCTGGTACATCTTGGTCCCTCAAGGATGCATAGAATACTGGGAACTGTGAGCTTCTGTCATAACTTTCTGTCTGATATCTCCACTAGACACGCATAAGCGCGATCCAAACCTACGGGTTCCATCTTCATGAATTTGCATCTCCTTTCTGAGTCCTGACTCACATTCTGTCCTAAGCTTCTGAATCCTTGGGTCCTGTTCCTGAGCTGCCTTGATCCTATCTACCAAGTCAGATTGGACTTGTAGACTTGTTAGAAGTCCCTTATCACTAGGAAGTATAACTTTGATGCCCATCTCCTGAAGGTCTTCTAAGATATGCTTCTGTGTTGTCAACATAAATGCGCCGCCTCTCCTGCTAAGAGCGTCTGCTACTACATTAGCCTTGCCTGGATGATACTGAAGCTCCACGTCATAATCCTTGATCAGCTCCAACCATCTTCTCTGCCTCATGTTCAGCTCCTTCTGAGTAAAGATGTACTTCAGACTTTTATGGTCTGTGTACATGTCTACTCGATCACCATATAAGTAATGCCTCCATATCTTCAAAGCAAATACTACTGCTGCCAACTCCAAATCATGAGTTGGGTAATTCTTCTCGTGGTCTCGAAGTTGCCTAGATGCATACGCTATCACCTTCCCGTGTTGCATGAGGACACATCCAAGTCCTTTCCCTGACGCATCACAATAAACTGTAAAACCTCCGGTTCCAACTGGCAATGTAAGAATAGGCACTGATAACAACTTCTGCTTCAGATTCTCAAATGATGTCTGATATTCTGCCGAACAGACGAATTGTACATCCTTTCGTGTCAAGCGGGTCATAGGTGCTAAAAGTCTTGCAAAATTAGATACAAACCTTCTGTAATATCCTACCAACCCTAAGAAACTCCGCATATCAGCTACGATCTTGGATACTAGCCAACTCTCTACTGCTTCTACCTTCTTGGGATCCACTGCTACTCCAGCTCCTGATATGGTGTGACCCAAAAATGAAATATAGTCCATCCAGAACTCACACTTGCTGAGCTTGGCATACAACTGGTTCTCTCTCAGAACCTGCAACACTTTTCTGAGGTGGTCTTCATGCTCCTCTTCACTGGCAGAGTATACGAGAATGTCGTCAAGAAACACAACGACAAACTGATCTAAGTATGGCATAAACATGCGGTTCATCAAATCCATGAATATTGCTGGAGCATTGGTCAAACCAAACGGCATTCCTAAGAATTCATAATGCCCATACTTCGACCTGAATGCTATCTTGGAATATCTTCCTTCCGAACCCTCACTTGATGATACCCTGAACGAAGATCTATCTTGGAGAAAACTCTAGCTCTGCTCAACTGATCAAACAAGTCGTCGATCCTTGGTAGTGGGTACTTGTTCTTTACTGTTGCTGCATTAAGCTTCTTATAATCGATACATAATCTAGATGATCCATCCTTCTTCCCCACAAGTACCACTGGTGCTGTCCATGGTGATATGCTGGCTTGGATGAACTTCTTCTCCTTCAGTTCCTCTATGTGCTGATATACCTTGACTTGTTCTGGATCCGCCATTCTATAAACTTGATCTGATATCGGTTTGGTTCCAGTTACCAATTCTATACCGAAATCAATATCTCTAACCGGTGGTAGACCTAGAAGTTCTTTGGGAATTATGTCCAGAAACTCTTCAACTACCTTCGGAACTTGAACTTCTTCTATTGCCGTCACTACTCCCTGCTCTTGTTGAATTGCCACTGATCTGACTAAGGTGAACCGCTTCATGCCTGGAATATCAAAAGATACACTCCCTCTACGACAATTTATTATCGTATGACTGTCTTTCAGCCAGTCCATGCCTAAAATAACGTCAAAATTTCCAACAGGAAATTCTATCAACCGGGTGGGTAAGGAATGCCCGCAAACTACAACGCTATATGCTAGAATAACTCTACTAACTCCTACGAGCCCATTACCAGTGAGTATATTTAACCTTCCTGGCAATGCCTCGAATTCCATTCCTAGCCGTGTTGTAAATTATGCAGATATAAATGAGTGTGATGCTCCCGAATTAAACAATGCTACTGCGGGATATGAGGCGACGAGAATATACCTGCCACAACATCTTCCGATGCTAATGCCTCTTCCAAGGACAAAGTGAATGCCTACCCTCGACCTCCTTGTTGGTTTCCATGTTGCGGCCTAGCCTGGTGCTGCTGCTGGCCCCTGCCTTGATGATGCTAGGGTGGTCTATGCTGGTGTTGCTGTATCGGCGGTCCCTGCTGCCGAAACATCCGAGCTTGTGGCATTAACGGACGCTGGGCCAATGGTCTCACTGCCACTGCGGGTCCTCGATACTGTCCTGCCCCTGGTGCTGGCAGAGCAGGAAACTGCTACACTGGTCCTCCTGACCTCGAATTCATGGGACATGTGGTAACCCAATGATCTGGATTTCCACATATCAAACACAGTCCGTTCAATGCCCAATACACATCTCTAGTGTGTCCTACCTTCCCACAATAAGTGCAGCCCGCTGGGGGTTGCTGATTCTTCTTCTGTTGCTGCTGCTGCTGCCTGGGTGGTGGTGCTAGCCCTCGCATTGCCACATCGTGAATGCGAATGCCAAGGGATGGTGTTGTTGTTCGGGGTGCTGCTCTCCCTCCTCCTTCAATCTGACTGTAAGATATCTTCTGACCTCCAGTCCTTGTCGTGATCCTCTGAATGGTGATCTCATGCCTTCGGGTTGCCGTCAATATTTCGTCGAAAGTCTGGTAGTTGTGCTCCTCTATCAATTATAAGAGTTCAAGATGAAACCCTTGCTGAAACCTCATAGCCCTCTGGCTCTCCGTTGCTACTATCTCTGGGACGAACCTACTCAATCTGCAGAACTCCGCTGCATAAGCATTTACCGTCTTGTCGGCCTGCTTGAGGTTGATAAACTTCTGTTGTAGCTTAAATTGCGCCACAACTCTATAGTACTTTGTCTTGAATCTTGCTGTAAAATCGTCCTAAGCAACAGGACGTCTGATGCCTACTTCTTCTGATTCCCACCAATCACGTGCGAGATCCTGAAGTAGCAACTTCACTTGATCCACACGTTCTTCTGCCGGTACCTTAGCCGCCGTCAGAATAGCCTCAATATCGTTAAGCCATGCATCTGCTGAGATGGCGTCCTCCGTGCCTTCGAAACGGCGGGGGTTGAACTTGCAAAATCTGGTTGATGCTCCTGAATCCGGCCTTGCCCCTCTTTTCAAAGCTGTCTGTAACCCTTGGTTGAGTAGTACGCTCTGCTCCTGCAACTGAGCGTGCATGCACTGCTTGGCTAACATCTGATGTTGCTGAGTAGCCATCATCCCTCTCATGATCTCCAGAAGAGCCGGTGTGTCCATTTCTACGGGGGTAGGTGGAACTGTTGGTAGTGGTGGAACCTCCGGATATTGCGATCTAGCTGCTGCTTCTACTATCACTTCTTCCTGGATAGTCTTCTGAGTTAGTACCGGCCCTTGTTGCTGACCAACCTGGTCATGTTGTCCATGTTGCCCTTGTGTCACGCCCCAGAACCAGAAAACTGGAGAGCGGGGGCAGACATAGCCAGCTACGCAATCCCAAAGTACGTTAATACTTTAAAATCACGTATAAGCTGTCAAGACATGGGGGTTACTCTACAAGCCATCAGTCAATCCTATGGTTTAACAATCCTAGGTATCTCAATCACAGGCAATTATACAGAGCAAAGAACACGATCATCATACATACAATAGTAAGGTATCCCGAACCATATATACATGAATGATCATGAAGCCAGTATCACAGAACTGATGACTAGCTAGAGTATTAGTCGTACATGATAAGGACTAGCTATAGTCTAGAATACACATATCATGTTTATGCCCGCATGCTACAATATCAAGAAAAATACCAAAACACGAGCTAAACACGTGCTCGAGGCTAAACGTTACAAGAGGAGAATTTACATATCAGTGGGAGAATGAAGAAGAAACCCACTGAGGCACTCTGGTGCTCCGGCTGGTCACCGTCGAGTAGATGGTGCGGTAGATCCTTCGGGCTCTCCTATTAGAACCTGGCCATGCAAAACCAGTGGAGTCAGACCCCAAATAGCAAGTACCACAAAGGAGGCCGAACTATGAACTAAAACCAGCAATCATTAGCAATCAACAAGCAAATAAGTGAAGGAGGATCGGGATTTGTGCAGTACCAATGCACTCGTCCCAATCATAGGAAGACAGTAAGTCATTATTGACATAAAGTAAACTAGAGGACATGATAAATAAATAAACTAGAACAGTTAGGAACTGGATCTGGACAAGACTTAGACTGGAAAGGTGATATACGATGGAATAACCATAGGACTATTCAGATAACCAGGTTACAACCCGTAAACCAAATAAGGATCGGGGTTGTAACCTTTAGTCTGAAGGGAACTTGGCTTCTTCCACCATTTATCGGCAAGATAAATATAAGAAATCAGAACATGTAACAATCTTATACAGAATCAAGACAAGAATAGACTGGCAAACCCCATCCAATATTTCACGGCCAAGCAAGGAGTACGGCTTGATACTTTAACTAACTAGGGTTATCACAAACCTAATTACTAACAAGATGCAATGAGGTACGCCTACGGCTACAAGCCCTGCAGACTATCCAGGTTATCCAGACACAAGGTTCAAGCTTAGAGTTGTCATATCTTGTTAGGTGACTTGGATGCAACACATGACAGTGTGCATAGTAATCGTTTCATGTAGTGCCCCACATAACAGTGAGCTAGAAATGTGCCCTACTCGTCGGCAGGCTACAAGTCCATCAAGGAAGGCGCCCAGATAACGGGATTGCTTGTAGCCGGAATACCTCTCTATATGCTCTACTTGATCAATCTAGTCATTAACCTAGTCAGATTCGGTATGAATTCCTGACCGTGGTAACCAGGGATACATGTCCTAGACATAATACGAGACAAGACTGGTTGCTTATACAAGCATATTCAATACAATCACCCACGGTGTCAAGAATTCACTTAGCATGTCAGGTTAGCCGTCGCAACAGCGTATCAAGGTTATCATGTCAGGTTGCTTATCAAGATTACTTATCAAGGCAAGGGTGCGTCACAACGGACCACCATCAAGAATTATCATGTCAAATTACTTGTCAAGAGTGCACCACGACGGGTCACTAATCATGCAATTCCATCACTAAGCCTTGTTCCGATTAACATTCATAAATAATGTCATGATCACATCGGGTTCATGTCGAGTTTACATCAAAAGGCGTAAGGATATAAAATGGGTGCAAAAATCATAAAAAGGGGAATATGGGGACATAATGCGCCCAAGGGGGGAGCAAGGGATACTATGGCCAACAAGTGGCATTAGCCAAGTTGCGCCAGGGTAAGTAGGGTCAGGTCCAGTTGCGCCTAAACATCAGGTTGCGCCTGAGTCAGACTGCGCTCAAGTCAGGCTGCGCTCAAGTCAGGCTACGCTCAAGTCAGGCTGCGCTCAAGTCAGGCTGCACTCAGGTCAGGCTGCGCTCAGGTCAGGCTACGCTCAGGTCAGGCTGCGCTCAGGTCAGGCTGCGCTCAGGTCAGGCTGTACTCAGGTCAGGCTCCGCTCAGGTCAGGCTGCGCTCAGGTCAGGCTACGCTCAAGTCAGGCTGCGCTCACGTCACCAAAAGGCAGCGTATGAGTCAGACTGCGCTCACGTCACCAAAAGGCAGCGTATGAGTCAGACTGCGCTCACGTCACTAAAAGGCAGCGTATGAGTCAGACTGCGCTCACGTCCCCAAAAGGCAGCGTATGAGTCAGACTGTGCTGCACTAAAGAGCGCGCACAGCTCAGTGGCACAAGCTAAAAAGCTCGTGCACACTGCTCACTGTCTTCTCCAAATCAGCAAGAACTCCATGGTTTGAACCCAAAGCTTCAAAAGTCCATAACTTGGTCAAAACAAGTCCAAATCTAACTTTTCAAAGGTCAAAATTGGGTAGAATAAAATTCTCTACAACATGGAACCATCAAAACTTAAAAACAAAGAAGTTTGATAGATCAAAACCCATGAAAACCGAAAATACCATAAAGCTAGATCTACAACAATCCACTCGGTAAAACCGAAAACTCCAAGTTCTAAACATGCTTAAAATCATACAAGGAAGGAGATGGAACAAACAAATTCAAGGTTCGGCAAGGTGTACTTGCCTCACTCAATGGCTAGGGTTTGGTGGAAAAGAAATGAATGAGGGTGAATGAGGAGGGAGAGAGAAAAGAGGCTTATATAATAAGCTCAAGTGATCTCCACCATTCATTCCTCTCCATTTCAATCTAAACCATACACCTTATCTCATAAAGAACCAAACTAAACCAAACCAAGTCAAGGTGGAACCGAACCCAATAAATCCAAATCCAAGTTAAACCAAGTCATGAAAATCCTACACTTAAGAAAATTTTAAAATATTACGCAAATCGATAATACGAATTACGGCTCAAATAAACACGTATCCGTATAAAATACCGATACAGTGAGACGAGTCTCACACCTTGTTGCTGCTGTCCAGCTCTGACATGTGCGGATAAAGTGCCCCTAAGAAAAGGGACAAGAGAACAATCAAACGACCGGACTCGAAGGATCAATGAAGTCAAGGGATACTGGAATGTCAAGCTGGAGTTGAGAATCGACGAATCATGAGATCAAGGGGAAACATGTGTGATTGAGACATCCTATTAAAACATCCCACAAGTCTAAAATCAGACCTGCATGGGCCACAACTAAAACCTTGTCACGTCCCAGAACCAGAATATTGGAGAGCGGGGGAATGACTCAGCCAGCTACGTATTACGGGTAGATAAATATCGTATAATACGATCAATGCTGTCTACAAGATGAGGGGGTGCATACTACATGAAAGTCTTCCTATGGTCACTTCACATCTATTGTCTCAATTATTCGAACAAGAAACAGAAATAGAGAACATGTAAGATGAAGTAGTAAGACGTCCCAAACGCTTAATCAAAATGTTCTTGATACATAGCTTTACAAAATATAGCCAGATGATGTAGCAAAATATACACAATTGTTTATCAGCTGCAGCCTAACTTTAGTTGCAATCATGTAAAAGTAAGTACAAGACAATCCGACTAACATGTCGGTGCCAAACGGCAAAGTATAAAGTAATTCACAAACTGAGCGGGGAAGTAAGAAACCCACTCGAGTCCTCCTGTGATCATCCCTCTAGTATTGACCATCTTGGAGGTAGAAGTAAGCTGGATCCTCGGGGACCGGCTCTAAATCTGGCCATGCAAAACCAGAGAGGTTAGACCTCTAATAGCAAGTACCGCAAGGAAGCACGATATGAGGAATGAAGTCAGTAATAAGAGAATATGATAATAGATCTCTGCTATCTACTAGGATTCACATAACATCACGACACTTCGAACCAACCTCCCAACCAAACAAGGACAAAAGTTGGCTCGTCATGCCCTGACATTCTGATCATCTCAGTTAGGTAACAAAGTAGATACAATACACAAACAAATCAATTTAAACGGCCATGCAACTACTACGGCTTGCTACTGTGAGTCCCAAGTTATCCTGGGATTATGCAATAAAGGATTCCTCAGTTCTTACTATGTGCAAGCAAGGCTAGTCTATCTAGTCAATCATTTGCGCCAATCATGAATTAGACGACTCCCAGCGGGACACCCGTCGTCAATATACAATATAAAATAAATAATATAAGCAGATACCGCTCCCTGTCCGTTTGGCAGATTTGCAGTATCTGTGGGAACCAGCCGGCCTGTCGGGTACTTAATAGTCCTAAGAGAGCTGCCATGTAAGAACTCGAGAATCCATTCTCTCCATGCAATCATTATTTTATTTAACTTAATAGTCTCTACGTTGAGTGAAGTCCCATGCCGTGGATCATGGTCATTCAGAATGAGTACTTTCGTACGGGTACGATATGCACAACTCTACAACGATACCCGTGCGGTTAGGTTGTAGGTCTTACATAGCGTAATGCAATAATCAAACTAACCACAAAATAATCATGCCTTGACCATAAAATACACATGCTGCTGTTGTAAAATAAATAAATAAACAAATTGAAACCTGCATGTGTCTGTATGCTAATATTCAGGATCAGTTAGTCGATTACAATAGTTCATGATATGAATGTATCTCATTCATTTAATTCAATAAGACGACTAGCCAGTCTCTTAGTTCCAACTAGGAACGCATGATCAATTATTAAATTAAGATGACAATCCTTTTTATTAATGTCAAGACAATAATTAATGTTAATAAATGCCAAGTCAATCAATCAATGGTAATATATGTCAATCAATATCGATTAAGGCCGAAATAATAATTTATGTTTAATTAATGCCAACTCGGGACAGGATCAGCCAGGGCTATAGTCCATGCGGCCGGGGAGTTATTGATTCATGCGGTTAAGGAAACTAAATTTATGCGGCCAGGATAACATGTGCCTATGCGGCTAGAAAAATGTTGCTCATGCGGCTGGGAAGCTGTTGCTCATGCGGCTGGGATAATTAAGTCTATATGCGGCTGAGAATTATCATGGGCGGCCATGGTTCAAACGAGCCCCATGCGGCTGAGGATGACAGGCCTCATGCGGCTGGGAAAATATATAGCTCATGCAGCTGAGAATGGCGAACCTCATGCGGTTGCAAAGGTCCATGCGGCCGAAACAGTTCAGAGTTTATACGGACAGGGTTGACTTATGTGGCCAGATAGGACTCGGGTATAGCCAGAGTATAAATTCAAAATACCACGTGGCCAGGACTCCATGCGGTCAACACTTCATGCGGCCAACACTTCATACGGCCCAAGAAGACTTGCCGCATGAAAACTCATGCGGTCAAGCATTGCCCTTCTTCTCCACTCTTCTGAGAAGGAGAACCATGGGAAGCCATTGCTTCCGAGCTCCCTAATTCCTTCACTCCAAACCCAAAACTGGACTTCCATAGGTCAAAATAGGGTAGAACAAAATTCTCTACAACATAGAACCATCAAAACTTAAAGATAACAAAGTTTACTAGATCAAAACCTAAGAAATTCGGAAATGCATTAAACTTAGATCTACAAAAAATGAACCATGGAAATTGGAAATGCTATGTACTAAAGATGCTCAAAATCAAGTAAGGAAGATGATGGAACAATAATAATGGTGATCCATCAAGAAGCAAGTTTGGCACTTGCCTTGGCGGCTGGTAGGTGAGGGAGGAGTTATGAGGAAGAAGAAGATAATTGGTGAAGTAGAAGATAATTGGTGAAGTAATAAAGAGAGAGAAAGGGGATGGCTTTAAATGGAAGGGGTGGTGGTAGGTGGGGGTTTGTGTTTGGTTCAAGATAAAACAGCATACTCAGTCCAATCCATGCCGAACCCAAAGTAGAGCTAAAGTAGAGTATGAAAGCAGAAAATAAAATACAAAAATAAAATTACAAAAAATTAATTAACACAAAAATTAAAGGGGTTTAATCACAGAACAATACATGATAAATATTAAATAAATATATTAAAGCCGTACATGTATTAAGAATACGTATTCCGGGAGCGGAAAGTGACAGCTGGAATGAAGTCGGAGAGCAACAAGTGCTTGGACCGGAACTGGTGGAGCAGGCCGTCGAAAAGGTTCGCTTGATTCGAGATAGACTCCGTATCGCACAAAGTCGACAAAAGAGCTACGCAGATCTTCGTCGACGACCGCTAGAGTTCTTGGTCGGGGACCATGTGTTTCTGAAAGTAACATCCATGCACGGTGTGATACGGTTCGGCATTAAAGGCAAGTTGAGCCCGAGATTTGTAGGCCCCTTCGAGATTATTGAGCGAGTTTCGACGATTGTTTATCGGATCGTACTACCTCCTGCCTTAGCTGATGTGCACGATATTTTACACATTTCACAACTTCGAAAATACGTGCACGATCCAAGTCATGTGGTTAGCTTCGATCAGTTGGAGCTACGTACTGACTTTTCTTACTCGGAGGAGCCTATTCAAATTTTGGACCGCAAGGAGAAGGTGTTACGAAATCGGTCGATGTCCTTGGTCTGCGTGCTTTGGCGAA
Source organism: Iris pallida (assembly GCA_029216955.1). Lineage (NCBI taxonomy): Eukaryota > Viridiplantae > Streptophyta > Magnoliopsida > Asparagales > Iridaceae > Iris > Iris pallida. Next base: position 21,234 of record JANAVB010006246.1, read on the forward strand.
ACCATTCAGTCGAGGAGTCGACGTGGGAGATGGAGGCCGAGATGAAAGAGAAATATCCTGCGTTGTTTGTCTAAATTAAGGTCAGACCCTTGTTCTTAAGTTTCGGGACGAAATTTTTTCTTAGTGGTATATTATGTAGCGCCCTAATTTTGATAGGCGACGGAACTTCATAATATGCTTGCGTCGAGTCAGATCGGCCAGGAACTTAGATGGCCATCTGACTCGATCGCTAAGCTTGGTAAACGATAACGTCTTACGGCATCGATTCAAATCGATTTGGACGGAAGTTACGAGAATCGATCCAACTAATGGAACAACTTCTGTTGGAATAAGTCCTAGATGCAGCGGGCTGCGTCTCAGCGAGTGAGCTCTCTATAAGAGTCCCTTCGATAGGACCGGACCACTGTATGGTTTTCTTGGAGCTTTGCCGCTGGGCTTGATGAAGTGCTTTTGCGTCATTTTCAAGGATGCAATTACAAATTTTGAAGCAAGGAAAAGAGAAGGAATTCTAACAAAGTGTTGGTACCATTGCAGGAGCTCGCGTAACTAAGGATTGACGTTGCGTAGCGCTTCGACGACCGGCACGAAGCAAAGTAATCGGTGGGTGATTCAGACCTTCCTTCTACTCTGTCCCGTAAACTTATTCCTTGCCTCGAATTCATTCAAATCGAACGATGCCAAGTTAATTGCATGCCAATCCACTAAGGTCAAGAACTCAGAAAAAATATATCAATTTTGAGTAATCTACTCTGAAAAATATAAGTTTCTCACATAAACGGAAAAGTTTAAGGTTCTAGTAAAAAGATAGACTATTTCACGTACTGCAAAATAATGTAAAACGTCGATCATGGATTATGATGCCTCGGATAATTTGGTGCCCACGGGACGCTAAATCTGTGTACGGCTTTGGGGAAAATGAATCATTGCATGAGTTGCGAGAAATGATAATGTCGTTCGATACTATCCGCGCTATACAAAACTGTTGTATATATAAAACTGTTCGCACATAGGCATGGTCATGGACAGCTTGTGCACAAGTTCATTTTCCTTGAAACAGTATCCGAGGCATCGGAACCGATTCGTCCTAGGGGGAATAATTTATCGTGCTTCGGCACGAGGCATACGGGACCTTCAGTAAGGCTTGTAACCTAGGCTGAAAGGGTAGCGTCGCATGCCAACTTCGATTAAGTCCCTAGTGGTGCGTAGCACCAATGACCGCATATAAGATAGTTGCATGCTCACCTATTGTCTTATACAGGTGTAAATATTATCTCTGTTTTCATGCAGGGACGAGCACGACCGTGGTAAGAAATATGATAAACTGCGATGTTATACTGTATGCTTAATTGCTCTAAGACGGCTATCGAATATAAACTGAATTCATTTAGTTCTAATAGAAAGACAACTCTAAAGGATGCCTATCCTAACAAATCAGAGTCGGTTTAGACGAGTTGGTTCGTCTCGTCCACTTAGCAAGTATGCTAATCCCCTCCTCCAATTTTCCCAGGTGCGGCGGGCGCTCCAACCTAAACTGAAGCTGAAGTACGGAGAGGCATTTTGAAGCCCTTCCTTTGCTGAAGTATTTTGAAGCCAATTCAAGTCGACGGCTTATGTATAAAGGGGCGAATGTATGGGACGACAAGCGTAGTTCAGGCAACTTGTCGATTGTATTTCTTTATGTTTTCAATCATTGTAGCCGTAACGACATCCAATATAATTACGACTTGCACTTTGTTGCAAGCTATGAATGAAAATTATTTCTATCTTCCTATACTGCGTCTTAGAATTCTGATGTAATTTGTGAAGTTTTAACTTGGCATATTAATATACAATTCAACGTAACGTTCTTATCTTATACGAGTGCAACTCCAGACTCGTACGACATCATGCCTTAGCGAGGACGATCGAATCGACAAAATAATATCGGGGATTAGCACAGATCACCGCAGCTAACTCTAGGTCATGGGTAGGATAGTTCCGCTCATGAGTCCGTAATAGCCTAGATGCATAAGCAATCACTTTCCCATGCTGCTGTAGGACACATTCTAGCCCCTTTCCCGAAGCATCACTGTATATGGTGAAACCTCCAGATCCTGAAGGTAAAGTCAGAATTGGAGCGGTCGTCAGCCTTCTCTTCAGCTCCTCAAATGCTGCCTGGCAGTCCTCTGACAAGATGTACTCTGTGTCCTTCTGCGTCAGTTTCGTCATGGGTTCAGCTATCCTAGCAAAGTCCTGAACGAACTTCCTATAATAGCCTGCTAAACCCAGAAAGCTCCTGATCTCTGAAACTGACGTCGGAGCCTTCCATGTCTCAACGGCAGCAATCTTTCTGGGATCCACCGAGATCCCCTCTCTAGTAACTACATGACCGAAAAACTCCACTCGGTCCAAACAGAACTCGTACTTCAATAATTTGGCATACAACCTCTCATGCCTCAGAATCCCCAAAACTGTCCGCAAGTGCTCTACGTGCTCCTCCGACGTCTTCGAGTATATCAGGATGTCGTCGATAAATACTACGACAAACTTGTCCAGATACTGGTGAAATATCTTATTCATCAAATTCATAAAGACAGCTGGCGCATTTGTGAGACCAAATGGCATCACCAGAAACTCGTACTGCCCGTACTTCGTGTTGAATACCGTTTTCTGGATATCTACAGCCCTGACTTTCACCTGGTGGTAACCGGATCTCAAATCTATCCTGAAAAATACCTTCGTCCCACTCAACTGGTCGAACAAATCATCTATCCTGGGCAGAGGATATTTGTTCTTAATGGTGATGGTATTCAACGTCCGGTAGTCAATACACAACCGAACTGTACCATCCTTCTTAGGCACAAAGAGCACTGGTGCTCCCCATGGAGAAGCACTAGATCGAATGAAACCTTTTTTCGATAGGTCATCAATCTGCTCATTCATCTCTACGGCCTCCTTGGGGTTCACTCTATAGCAAGCCCGGGATACTGGTGATGAATCTGGTACTAAATCTGTAGTGAACTCCACATCTCTGTCAGGCAAAAGTCCTGGAAGATCCTCTGGGAATACATCCATAAACTTCCTAATGATAGGGTGTGGCGGTGCTATCTCCCCAACTGTCGTACAATAGTTCGGCTCTAGGCTGATCTCCGGGCCTGTCCTCATGACACTGAATGGTACCGTGCCCGAGGGACTGAACAGAATACTACCCTCATGACAGTCTATGGCTGCATGGGCATAGCTAAGCCAATCCATCCCCAATATGATATTATACCCGGGGAGTGGCATCACAAAGAATCGTCCCCTAAACTCTCTCCCGACTATAGTAATAGAGCATCTATAGATAGCTCTAATAGGCACTGGTCCGTCTTCCGTCATTACTCTACTCATCTCCTCGGTAGGTGTAGCTACTAAGTGGTGTTTATGCATAAACTCTAATAACATGAAGCTATGAGATGCACCAGAATCAAACAAGCATAGAGCTAGAAAAGTATGCAAATAAATATGACATGTGATGATGTCAGCCAAATAATCTGGCTCTGAAACCTGCTCCGGCTCTGGCTCAAGAGCCAGACTATAAGTCTTCCACTGGGGTCCCTTCTGCTGCTGCAGATGTTGCCCAAACCTTTGCTGCTGAGTCGAAAGCGACGGTCCTCTAGACGGTGGTCCGGCACCTGGTACCCTGGCTACTGGGCACTCCCGAAGCTGGTGGGTGGAAGACCCGCAAGCTATGCACTGCTTCAACCTCTTTCTGCAGACGGAGTAATCATGCCCTGGTCTTCGATAAAATATACACAAAGCTCCCTTCTGCGGCTGAGGTCCCGGGGCTCTAACTGGTGGGGTTGGATGATGTGGTGTAGGGGGACGGTAAGTCTGCTGGTGTGGCGCCGGTACTCTCGGCTGGAAAGCCTGACGCTTGGACGGTCCCTCGAGGTGTACAGAAGCCGGCCTCTTGCAAGACAGAAGACGCTCCTCTATGCTCCGAGCCAACTCTAGGATCTGGTAGTAGTCAGTCGTACCGTTCACCACTATAAGAATGCCAATGTCTGGAACTAGACCATGATAAAACTTATGTGTCATCTCCTCTGGGTCTGTAACTAGACTAGGAGCGAAACGGATCAGGCGACTAAACTCTGCTGCATACTCGTCAACAGAACGGTTTTCCTGCTGGATGTTCTGGAATCGTAGCCCCATGGCTACCCTAGCGGTGGTCGAGAAGAATTTTTTCTTGAACTGGGTCTTGAACTGATTCCAAGTGGCCTTTTCTCTCGCGAATAGCGGCTCATTCCTGAACCAAACTCCTGCCAAGTCTATCAGCAGAAATCCCGTTGTCTCGACCTGGAGTTCATTTGGCAACCTAGCTCCAAGGAGCTTCCTCTCTACCGAGTCTAGCCAGTCATCTGCTACTACTATGCCCTCAGTCCCTAAGAACTCCTTGGGATTCAGACCCATGAAGTCCTTGATTGTCCCTGCTCTCTGCCGTGGCTCTACAGGTGGTGGGACCACAGTACGTTCCTCAGAACGCTACATGCTCTGGCAGAGTATGGTGGTCTGCTCCTGATGGGTCGTTAGGAACCCCTGGATCAGAGTAAGCAGTTGGTTCCCGTCGAGTGTGATGGAAGCCTGGGTGTAATGACCCGCTCCGCCCTAGCGGAACGCCGATTCAAACGGCAAGTTCAACGACTCAAACGAGCCGTCGACCCGAAGAGTTGACATCGACCTGATAAAGAATCGATGCAAGGTTTACATTGGCCCGTCAAGATAAATCCAGACTTAGAGTTTCAAAGGCGCGCTCGGAGTATCGCTTGGCCGATGCGAACATCACTAAGGTGGGTGGCTCCGATGAACCCGTCTTTGCTTAGCCTAGACACATAACAATACGGACACTAATGCTAGAATTGCTAGGCGATAACACCGTGCATGCTAATAAATGACTCAACACACCTAGCTAAGGGAATAATCCCATCTTGTATGCTTGAATAGAATATGGAAAGAAACTTGGAAAATGTGAACTCTCGCACCGCGCTCCACGCTCGTGCTAAGGCACAAGCTACGTTCAAGTCCTTATGCGTTCAATAATGAAACAATGAATGGTTTACAACAATAAAATGGGAAGACTATCAACATAGTCGTTTCGAGTAGAGTATAGCAACATTGAAAGACTATGGGACCGATGGGTCGCCAAGGCGACTCCCGTACTGGGAGTTGCGTAACGAATGAATGAATGAATCAACGAATGAATGAATGAATGAATACTTGAATGAATCAATGAACGAAAGAACAAGTGAAAGAAAGAAGGAAAAGAAAAAACACATAAAAGATAAGAAAGAAAAGAATGGTTAGCGACAGGTGTGACGGGCACGTGCAATGGGGCTCACTACCTGCGCTGCACGGATGTCAACCTGGTCGATAACTCATTATGGCTAAGGGTTAGCCTACGGCTCGGAGATAGCCATTAAGTTAAAATGATAAGACAATATGAAATGGTCGTGGATAAACGGCACGGGCGATGGGGGGAATACCGTGGCCGTCATGAGGAAGGATTCTGCGGCACGGGCGATGGGGGGAAAACCGTGGCCGGCCTAGGCGGAATCAAAAACGGGGTTTACGGGCTGCCTGGGTGCGGGCTTGGACACCGGGAGACGTAAGTGTAGGGTATTTCAAGAGACTTAACGGGGTGTACCAGCCATCACCCTATGCTAAGTTGAGAAATACCAAGGAAGAATATGTCCAAATGGCTTGTGATGCCAGCGACCGGTGCATATAGATTAAGTGGGCTTTGCTGGTAGCTATTCACATGCAAGTCCTTGCATTGAAATCAAAGTAGTCTAAGTTAAATGAACAAGCACCTACTGAACGGCTTGAAATGTATCACACCAAATGACAAAGAGTACTTCATGCAAACGAGTTAAAACACTACCAAAATAAGTCATATTAGCGACAAAATTAGCGACGCCAACTTAAAATGTCGCTAATATTTTTTGGATTTAGCAACTCCTAAAGAATGCGTCACAATACGTCGCTGATAGCGACAAACAGCGACATATTGCGACTACCTTTAGTGTAATAAAAATCAACGTCGTTGATTTGTCGAAAAACGTCGCTAGTTTTATTAGTTCAGCGACGTTTAGCGTCGTAACGATTAATAAGTCGCCGAATATTAAACGCTTACCGACGCTTTGCGACGTATTTTTGGACGTCGCTAATATCTGATAAAAAGGGTTTCCTCGGTTCGACTTTTTATTTCTCTCTCTCCCCAAATTTTATTTTCTCGCCCCTCTTTCCCGACCTCGACGACAGCCACCCCCTTCCCTCCGGCGCCGCTCATCCTCCTCCTCTACCGCGAGCCCCTTCTCCTCCCTTCGGCGAGCCCGTTCTCCTCCTCCTCCTCCTCCACCGCGAGCCCCTTCTTCTTCTCCACCGCGAGATCCTCCTCCTCCTCCTCCTCCACCACCGCGAGGAGACTGAAGGTAAACCTTAACCCTAATTAAGGTGTTTTTCATGTCCAAAATGGACACGGAGACACATTACGGCCATGTGTTCACTGATATAGTGTGTTCGTGAGGTTTTGGACACTTTGTGTCTATTTGTTGGACATGTGGACACCCCAAGCTTGCATATATATGTATTTTACCTCTGTACACTTAATCCCCTCCTCCGCCACAACCGAACTTGTCCTCCTCCTCCTCCTCCACCACCGCGAGGAGACTGAAGGTAAACCCTAACCTAATTGAGGTGTTTTTCGTGTCCAAAATGGACACGGAGACACAATACGGCCATGTGTTCACTGATACAGTGTGTTCGTGAGATTTTAGACACTTTGTGTCCATTTGTTGGACACGTGGACACCCCCAAGCTTGTATATATATGTATTTCACCTCTGTACATTTAATCCCCTACATACACTTGTGTATTTTCGTATTAATTTAGATTTACATATTGGGTTTGGGTTTCGATATAGTGTTTGATATATTGTTTCACCTTGCAACATTCCTACACTTATTTTAGACAACAAGTATATGAACCAATTAGTCAACATCTATTTGTTGAAGTATGGTACTCCATTCTTCGTAAGTTCTAGCTATATATGTCTCTCAAGATCCAATACTCAAAAATCCCAAGAAGAAGAAGAAGAAAAGAATAAAATGATATCGCTCAACACCCTATGACAATTCTTTGTAGAATTGTGTTAAAGTGTGAGTTCTACGGTATAAGTTCTACAGTATGGTTCTCTTTGTAGAATAAAATGACATCGCTCAACCCTATCGATCCTCCATACAAGTCTTCCTTCATCTATTGTCTTAAAGTGTGAGTTCTACAGTATGGCTCTGTTTGGTGAATTGTGTCTTATTATAGTCCCTGCAGCCATTCGACTGGCGAGGCAGAAACTATGTAGTCGTAGATAAAGTTGACTGTCATCCGACCCTCATCCCTCGGCAATGATGATACGACAACCAACCGGAGAGGCAAGGACATAGTCCCTGCATCCATTTGGATTAGTAAATGTGAATATGGGGTTTGGATTCATGGTGTATATGTTCACTGTCTCAAGGACATAGTCCCTGCAGCCATTCGACTGGCGAGACAGAAACTATGTAATCGTAGATAAAGTTGACTGTCCTTCGACCCTCATCCCTCGGCAATGATGATACGACAACCTATCACTATATCTTATATAGTAGTAGATGATGTCTTAGTATTACATTATGTGAGTTCATCTTGATTCTGTTATATTCTTCAGATACTAGATACGATAAGAACTTATACTACACCATATGTACAGAACATAGATGATTCATACTAATGTATGCTTGAATGAATCTTGGGTTGTGTTCTGAGCCATCCGTTCTCACACTTGGCAAAAAATCGAATTTCTCATACTTTATCGGCTTTCAAAAATGTACTCAAATTACATGATGGTTCCTTTAGTTAGCTTGCTTATGTTACAATTATATTATTTGTGACTATTGATCTTACCAGATGGCATCCATGACCCGAGGAGCGGCACGTCGTTTGAAGAAAACAGTGAATGCTGAGGTGGATCCTCCTACAGTTGAGGAGGAAGTGGCACCGGTTGCTAGTGAGACCGGGAGTTCTATTCATCCAGCACCGGTAGCTAGTGAGACCGAGAGTTCTCTTCATGCAGTCCTTGCAAGGGACGACATCTCTCCTCGCGCCAAAAATCTCGCTTTTTCGAGGTGGTTGCGTGAACGTATCACTGAGCGTTTGCGTGAGCAGCGTGGTTCTCATTAGCTATTAGTACTTATTTGTATTGGACTATTTGTATTGGGTTGTTTTTGTATTAGACTATTTGTATTGGACTACATATATGAATTAGAACTGTGTCAATCTCTGGATTATATTGGACTACGACACCGCGGTAACATAGTCCTTGCAGCCATTCGACTGGCGAAGCAGAAACTATGTATCCGTAGATAAAGTTGACTGTCCTTCGACCCTCATCCCTCGGCAATGATGATACGACAACCAACCGGAGAGGATACTCTGAGAGATCCATCTGAGAGGGACGTATACTCTGAGAGATCACTTTTACAAGAATGATATCATTAGTGGGATTGAGTGCTGGAGGAGATATTATCAGAGTGTACGTCCTACTCAGATGGGTCTCTCACCGTTACTATTTTTTTTTGACAGCATGGTAGATGTGCTCCGTCCACAGATTTTTGCTCCGAGCCAAAACTTTGTCCCGGAGCTCAAGTGGACATCTTTGGTGTAGAGCTCGAGTGAGAGGTTCCTGACAGCATGGTTGCCTCCTTTGTTAAAGTATCCGTGCTCATCCCACATTGGTTGTGGGACGAGCACGGATACTTTAACAAAGAAGACCACCATGCTGTCAGGAACCTCTCACTCGAGCTCTACACCAAGGATGTCCACTTGAGCTCCGGGACAAAGTTTTGGCTCGGAGCAAGAATCTGTGGACGGAGCACATTCACCATATTGTCAGAAAAAAATAGTAACGGTGAGAGACCCATCTGAGTAGGACGTATACTCTGATAATATCTCCTCCAGCACTCAATCCCACTACTGATATCATTCTTGTAAAGGTGATCTCTCAGAGTATACGTCCCTCTCAAATGGATCTCTCAGAGTATCCTCTCCGGTTGGGTTGTGTTCTGAGCCATCCGTTCTCACAGAGGGTCCTATTTTGGATTCTATATTTTGTATTTTGGTTTCTGTATTTTGTATTTTGGTTTCTGTATTTTGTATTTTGGTTTCTGTATTTTGTATTTTGGTTTCTGTATTTTGTATTTTGTATTTTGGATTCTGTATTTTGTATTTTAGTTTCTGTCTTTTGGTTCCAGCTCCATTTGTATTAATCTACGGTACGACATGGTGATCAGGACATAGTCCTTGCAGCCATTCGACTGGCGAAGTAGAAACTATGTAGCCGTAGATAAAGTTGACTGTCCTCCGACCCTCATTCCTCGGCAATGATGATACGACAACCTATCAGAATCCTCGACTCTCTTTCGCTTCTTGCATATTGACCCAGATTCCAATCTCTCATTTCCCTCCGGGTCCACTTAACTCCCAATCTCTTCCTCTTTTATACACGGATCTACAGAATCAATACCATCCAAGGAAGGCAAAACTGAATCAGCATTGTCTTCCAGATCGTCCTCATCAAGGCATAACGGGCTGCTCAGCGTGCCCAGCTTCTTCAACTTCTCGCTGGCTGCAGAGTCGAAATGGGAACGGGTCCTCTTTGCCGGCCCGGAGCTCTGACTCGCACTCGTCGCCGCGCTACTGGTTTCCTCTCCTCCTCTGACGCGGGTCATAAGAAAAGAAATTTTGTACCTCTTCTTCACATAAACATCATGTCGCCTTGTACTCGAGCCTCATCATCTGTGACGCTATTCGACTTCTCGGTGCCTACATTGTCATTCGAATCCCCCATTCGACTCGTATCGTCCTCTTTTTCGCCTGTCTTTTCGCTCCCTGTCTTACAATCATCTGCTATCACCGCCGACTCATTCGACTCCTTCTCCGATGAATCCGAGAAGTTGGATAGAATGACAGATGAGGAGGCTCGACTACAAGACGGCAATGATGTTTATGTGAAGAAGAGGTACAAAATTTTTTTTCTTATGACCTGCGTCAGAGGAGGAGAGGAAACCAGTAGCACGGCGACGAGTGCGAGTCAGAGTTCCGGGCCGGCAAAGAGGACCCGTTCCCATTTCGACTCTGCAGCCAGCGAGAAGTTGAAGAAGCTGGGCATGCTGAGCAGCCCGTTATGCCTTGATGAGGACGATCCGGAAGACAATGCTTATTCAGTTTTGCCTTCTCCTCTCCTCCACCATGGCTATGGACCATCTGTGTAGTGCCCCGTCCCTACATCGTGTCCCATCTCCGTCCACGGGATGTGCGAGAAAGGAACACTGTCGCTATCGATTCGGTCGGGACCGATAGATCGGAATCGGCCGAGTCGATCGAACGGGAACGGTTGAATTAAGATCCATTCTACGTTATGGAATGGCTTCTTCGGAACCAAGTCCCATATTCAGCGGGTTGCGCCTCAAGGATTGGCTCTGCGGCTGAGTCGGGAGAGACCTTCCGTTGCTCTGGTTTTCATGCCGCACTTGATTTGGCTTTGGCTTTAGATTTTGTGAATGCATTTTTCGTGAATGTTTTCGATGGGTTTTCGTGATGCGTTTTTGAGCTTCGCATTCATATCGAATATCCTTGAATTATACAGCGTTCTAATCAGTTGCTTATGCAATTGCAGGTGATCGCGTAGGCGACGTCAGCGCAGCCAACCGGTCGCTCGCTTGAAGCAAAGACTAAGGCGAGTGGCTAACCTCCTTCGTCTCGTCCCTCTATTTCAAACTCAACATGTGAAGTAAATAAATGCTTGTCATAATAGTGTAGAATCAAAGAAATCATGGCACAATTCTTCACGAAACACCTGCTATCAAACTGCCAGTTTTGAAAATAGAAAATGAGCTTTCTTATACAAATCCACTTAGCCTATGCAAACAATGAATGAATCGATTAACGTTTATCGCAACGATACAGCTAAGTAAGGAAATCAACTAAGTCCAAAGGAAAACGGTCATTGGACAACTTGTCGACAAGGTGAAGTTTCCTCGAACGGTTGCCTAGGCCAAGGGACCGATTCGGCCCAGGAGAAACGAGTGTAGCAGCGCCAACCCTTCATCGGCACGAGTTATGCGGGCACTTTCGTACAAGGCTAGCTACCCGACGCGAAAGGGGCGTCGTCTAACCAAATGCTATAGTCCGCGATGGCTTGACATTGCCAGTGGCCTTTATACCCCTTTTCACTGCTTAACAGGTGCACGGGACACGGGATGAACATGATAATTACTTAATGATATACAAGTTCATATGCTTGCCTCAAAACATGTTAACATGCAAATCGTACAGGATGGTTAGAAAGATCATTGAAATAGCTAGCTAACATGTTTACGAAACTTCTTGAATCAAATACAGAGCTTAGATTTAATTAGCCATTCGCCAGTACATGTGTTTCGTGCTGATCCTCGCTCTTTGCAGGTCCCGTGGACCAGGAAGGACGCGCCAACTAGCTCGGCGACGTTCGTGACTTTTGAAGCTTCGGCCGTGCGTCAAAGACTCTCTTTCAGCGACTCTACTTTTGAAGGCTCTCGACAGTCCAAGGAAAATGACTCAGCGTCCCTCCCATCCAGGTCAATGGAGTACTTGTGAATATTGAAGGATGTGTGCAATGTATGGAACGGCTATCTCATCGGCACTCTTTTGTAATCGAGTCATGTTGTAGCCCGCGCGACAAAGAGTCTTGTATCGGAGTCTGTAAAAAGATGTTCATTATCAATAAAGATCAAGTTTCCTTTAATTATTGTGTGTATCAATTTGTCTGCGTACTCTCTTAGATCTCGTGTCTCGGATTACCTTATGACTAGGCCTTGTGCGATCGTAAATTAGGTTCGCACGGCATCACGCCCGGGGGACGACTATCGATTCGACGGAATCGGGGCGTGACATAATGGTATCAGAGCACGGCTTTACGTCCTTGGCCTCCAGTGTCGAGTTTTAGTCTCCAACCGTTGACCTCGTGTCGATGAGAAGAGTTGTTCCATACGCTGAACCCAAGACATTTTCTGAAACTAACGAGAGTTGCCTTCCTTTTTCCCTGCAGTTACGGGAGCTCAGGCGGAAGACGAGACGAGCGCTTCCAGCGGCTCGAGTGCTTCTAGGCCCGAGCATTCCGTTAACCCAACGGGAATGATGCCTACTGTAGCCGGACCTTCCGGCGACCCGATGCAACGTATGCTGCAGATGCTTAAAATACAGCAACGTCAGAACGAGCTCTATCGTCAGCAAGCGGAGGCTCATCAGACCCAATTTGAGAGTCGGTTCGAAGCTCAATTCAAGCTGCAACAACAGCAGCTGAATACCCTCCAACAGATCGTACAGTCGGTCGTCGGCAACAACAACAACTCAACGATGACACCTGCCGTGACCCAGCCTGCGGTTCGATCCAACGAAGCTGAACCAGAGGCGCCCGCGCTCTCACCTACAGCACCGAGAAGTTCTAACTTCGATGTGTCGAAATTTACGAAAAGCTGTCGCACTTCCTTCAACGGCACAGAAGATCCATCCGTGGCGATCGACTGGTTGGAGGAGATGGAAGACAAGTTCGAGCTTCTGGGTGTCGAGGACTCGAAGAAAGTCGCGTGTGCTCAACTTCTACTTCGAATGAACACGCACGATTGGTGGGCTGTGCAGAAGCGGGCTATTCGACGTGAAGATGAGCCGACGGCGATCTCATGGGCGACATTCAGAAATGCGTTCGAGAACGAATATCTTTCTGCAGCCGTGCGACAGGAAAAAGAAAATGAGTTCATGCAGTTGAAGCAAGGGAATATGACTGTACGACAATATGCGGCTAAATTCAACAAACTGGCCAAGTTCGTCGGGGACTATTTACCTACCACCGCAAGTCGAGCAAAATGATTTGTAGTGGGCCTGCGTTCCTCTATCCGTGCTCATGTCTCGGTGCCGGAATACAAAACTGTGGGCGAGGCACTCAACCATGCCATCCGTCTGGAGTCCGAGTATCCTCCTACGACTACCGGCGCTGTTAACTTTAATAACAAACGCCATAGTAATGCGGGAGGCAACAACGCACATAAGCGTCAACATCGCGGCAACCAGACGAAGGAACGGATGGTCTGCAATTTTTGCCACAAGGACGGGCATCTGGACACCGACTGCCGACTTAAGAACAGAGTCTGTTTCGCATGCGACAAGAGGGATCACCTCGTAAGGGACTGTCTGGAAGCTGCGTCGACCCAACGCCCGCCCCAACATCAACAAAATCGAGGCCAAGCACCTCGGGCTCCACCGACCGCACAACAGAATGGCCAAGACCGTCGCCCCAATGCTCAGGGCCGTGTCTACGCCATGACCCGAGATGAAGTATTCGCATCTGACACAGTCGTGACAGGTATACTGCAATTCAATAATAAACCTGCTCGTGTATTATTTGATTCAGGTGCCACGCATAGTTTCATATCGGCGGACTTTGCTGCCGAGCACAAATTTCCTCTGACACCGCTCGGTCTCGAGCTCACTGTTAACATCCCGTCGGGCATGCCACTAGCTGCGAGTTTAGTCTGCGGTAACGGAATCATCTGTATAGGTGGTCAAAAGGTCAGTCTCGATGCGATAGTTCTAAATATTAAGGACTACGATATCATTCTGGGGATGGATTGGCTCGGTCCGTGCAACGCAACCATAGACTGCGCTGAAAAGAAGGTCACATTCCGTATACCGGGAGTGCCCGAATTCTGCTACTCGTGTGGTGAGGCGTCGCCGACCTGCATGGTGATCTCTGCAATATCTGCTCGACGGATGCTGTATTCCGGGTGCGAAGGCTATCTAGCTTCCGTTCGAGACATGCGACTGGATGGTACAAATGCGGGTCAGACCGACGTTGTGGCAGAATTCCCCGATGTGTTCCCGGACGAGTTGCCCGGCATGCCGCCCGATCGAAAGATTGAGTTCACTATCGATACCTTCCCCGACACTCGACCGATCTCGAAGACCCCATACAGGATGGCCCCTGCAGAGCTGAAAGAACTCAAAGTGCAGTTACAGGAATTGCTCGACAAAGGATTTATCCGACCCAGCGTCTCGCCGTGGGGAGCGCCCGTACTGTTTGTCAAGAAGAAGGATGGCTCTATGCGTCTTTGTATCGACTACCGCGAGCTGAATAAAGCCACCGTCCGGAACAAATACCCCCTGCCCCGCATAGATGATCTGTTTGACCAGCTCCAAGGAGCCACGGTGTTCTCTAAAATTGATCTGCGTTCGGGTTACCATCAACTCAAGATCAAGCCGGACGATGTGCTAAAGTCTGCATTTCGCACTCGTTACGGCCATTACGAGTTCCTGGTAATGCCGTTCGGCCTAACGAATGCCCCTGCTGCTTTCATGGATTTAATGAATCGGGTGTTTTGACCATTCCTCGACAAGTTCGTAGTAGTCTTTATCGACGATATACTCGTCTACTCGAAGAATCGGCAGCAACACACTGAGCATCTGCGGACCGTGCTTCAGACCCTTCGAGAAAATCAATTATATGCGAAGCGAAGCAAATGTGAATTCTGGCTTAGCAGCGTCGCATTCCTCGGACACATCATTTCTGCTGAAGGCATCGCGGTCGACCCAAAGAAAGTTGAAGCCATCGTTGATTGGAAGCGGCCAACGTCCGTCAGCGAGATTCGAAGTTTCTTTGGCTTAGCGGGATACTATCGACGCTTCGTAAAAGACTTCGTGAAGATCGTATCGCCTCTGACTCGCCTCACCCAGAAAGGAGTCGCCTTCGAATGGTCAGACGATTGTGAAACTTCATTCCAAGAATTAAAGCAACGGCTCGTCTCGGCCCCGATACTCGCACTTCCAGAAAGGACTGAGGGTTTCCAGATATTCAGCGATGCGTCCGGCCAGGGCTTGGGGTGTGTGCTGATGCAGCGGAACAAGGTGATATCTTTTGCTTCCCGACAGCTAAAGCCGCACGAGAAGAATTATCCCACGCACGACCTGGAGTTAGCGACGATTGTGTTCGTATTGAAATTGTGGCGTCACTACCTCTATGGCGTGGCGTGCACGATCTATACCGATCACAAGAGCCTCAAGTATCTATTCACGCAGAGGGAACTGAACTTGCGGCAGAGGCGCTGGCTTGAACTGATCAAGGACTACGACTTGACTATCGACTATACGCCGGAAAAGGGAAATGTTATGGCAGACGCTTTGAGTCGGAAGTACATTGCCTCGTTATCCATCGACCCGAGATTGCTACGCGACCTAGAAGAGATGGGCATCGAGCTCCGAGTCAGATTCCGAAATGTGCAGTTGGCAAAGTTGCAGTTAGAGCCGAGCTTGCTTGAAAAGATCAAGACCGCTCAGACGAACGATCCGTACCTGAAGAAAGTGCGAGAGCTAATTTCGACAGGCAGGACGACCGACTTTGCGGAAGATGAAACCGGCGTGCTTCGATTGAAGGGTAGGCTATGCGTTCCGGACGATTCAGAACTCAGAAAGGAGATCCTGTCGGAGGCGCACTATACGAAATACACTTTACATCCAGGCAGTACCAAGATGTATAAGGACCTCCGCACGACCTTTTGGTGGCACGGAATGAAGAGAGATGTGGCGCTCTTCGTGTCGCAATGCATGGCCTGTCAGCAGGTAAAAGCTGAGCATTAGCGACCGGGCGGGAAGATGCAGAACCTCGCTATTCCCGAGTGGAAATAGGATCATGTCACTATGGATTTTATTGTTGGCCTGCCGAAGACACCACGGGGAACGACGCCATCTGGGTCATCGTCGATCGATTAACCAAGTCAGCACACTTTATCGCCATCAAAGTTACTTGGAGCGTTGATCGCCTGGCGCAGATTTATCTTGACGAGATAGTTCGGCTGCACGGAGTTCCAGTATCCATCGTCTCTGATCGGGATTCACGATTCATATCGCGATTCTGGAGTAGCCTTCAGTCGGCGCTGGAAACCAAGTTGCAGTTCAGCTCAGCTTACCATCCTCAGACCGACGGCCAAACGGAGCGCGTCAACCAGATTCTCGAAGACATGCTACGGCTCTGCGCAATTGACTTCAAATCAAGTTGGGACGTCCACCTACCGCTGGCGGAATTTGCATACAACAATAGCTACCAATCCAGCATCCAAATGGCGCCGTATGAAGCTTAGTACGGTCGGAAGTGCAGATCGCCCATTTGCTGGGATGAAGTCGGGAAACGGCAGATACTCGGCCCGGAGCTGGTGGAACAGACTGTGGAAAAGGTCAAGCTCATCCGGGAAAGATTAAAGACCGCACAGAGTCGTCAGAAAAGCTATGCAGACATTCATCGTCGACCGCTCAAGTTTCTAGTAGGCGATCACGTATTTCTCAAAGTGTCGTCCATGCGGGGAGTTACTCGGTTCGGCGCGAAAGGAAAGTTGAGTCCGAGATTCGTTGGGCCGTTCGAAATACTTGAACGGGTCGCGCCAGTGGCCTACAAAATTGCCCTACCGCCGGCGCTTGATGGTGTACACAACGTCTTCCACGTCTCTCAGTTGCGAAAGTACGTGCACGACCCTAGCCACGTGGTAGATTTTGGCCAGCTGGAGCTAAAGTCAGACTTATCCTACGTCGAAGAGCCACTTCAAATCTTAGAACGCAAGGATAAGTTGCTGCGAAATCGAGCGATCCCCCTTGTTCGCGTCCTCTGGAAGAACCACTCGATCGAAGAGTCGACGTGGGAGCTTGAATCGGAGATGAAGGATAAATTCCCTTCATTGTTCTCGTAGAGGTAGGTTTCATCTTTAAGTTTCGAGGACGAAACTTTTTATTAGTTGGTTATGGTGTAGTGCCCTGTCCCTACATCGTGCCCCGTCTCCGTCCACGGGGTGCGCGAGAAAGGAACACTGTCGCTATCGATTCGGTCGGGACCGATAGGTCGGAATCGGCCGAGTCGATCGAACGGGAACGGTTGAATTAAGATCCATTCCACGTTATGGAATGGCTTCTTCGGAACCAAGTCCCATATTCAGCGGGTTGTGCCTCGAGGATTGGCTCTGCGGCTGAGTCGGGAGAGACCTCCCGTTGCTCTGGTTTTTATGCCGCACTTGATTTGGCTTTGGCTTTGGATTTCGTGAATGCGTTTTTCGTGAATGTTTTCGATGGGTTTTCGTGATGCATTTTTGAGCTTCGCATTCATATCGAATATCCTTGAATTATACAGTGTTCTAATCAGTTGCTTATGCGATTGCAGGTGATCGCGTAGGCGACGTCAGTGCAGCCAACCAGTCGCTCGCTTGAAGCAAAGACTAAGGCGAGTGGCTAACCTCCTTCGTCTCGTCCCTCTATTTCAAACTCAACATGTGAAGTAAATAAATGCTTGTCATAATAGTGTAGAATCAAAGAAATCATGGCACGATTCTTCACGAAACACCTGCTATCAAACTGCCGGTTTTGAAAATAGAAAATGAGCTTTCTTATACAAATCCACTTAGCCTATGCAAACAATGAATGAATCGATTAACGTTTATCGCAACGATACGGCTAAGTAAGGAAATCAACTAAGTCCAAAGGAAAACGGTCATTGGACAACTTGTCGACAAGGTGAAGTTTTCTCGAACGGTTGCCTAGGCCAAGGGACCGATTCGGCCCGGGAGAAACGAGTGTAGCAGCGCCAACCCTTCATCGGCGCGAGTTATGCGGGCACTTTCGTACAGGGCTAGCTACCCGATGCGAAAGGGGCGTCGTCTAACCAAATGCTATAGTCCGCGATGGCTTGACACTGCCAGTGGCCTTTATACCCCTTTTCACTGCTTAACAGGTGCACGTGACACGGGATGAACATGATAATTACTTAATGATATACAAGTTCATATGCTTGCCTCAAAATATGTTAACATGCAAATCGCACATGATGGTTAGAAAGATCATTGAAATAGCTAGCTAACATGTTTACGAAACTTCTTGAATCAAATGCAGAGCTTGGATTTAATTAGCCATTCGCCAGTATATGTGTTTCGTGCTGATCCTCGCTCTTTGCAGGTCCCGCGGACCAGGAAGGACGCGCCAACTAGCTCGACGACGTTCGTGACTTTTGAAGCTTCGGCCGTGCGTCAAAGACTCTCTTTCAGCGACTCTACTTTTGAAGGCTCTCGACAGTCCAAGGAAAATGACTCAGCGTCCCTCCCATCCAGGTCAATGGAGTACTTGTGAATATTGAGGGATGTGTGCAATGTATGGAACGGCTATCTCATCGGCACTCTTTTGTAATCGAGTCATGTTATAGCCCGCGCGGCAAAGAGTCTTGTATCAGAGTCTGTAAAAAGATGTTCATTATCAATAAAGATCAAGTTTCCTTTAATTATTGTGTGTATCAATTTGTCTGCGTACTCTCTTAGATCTTGTGTCTCGGATTACCTTATGACTAGGCCTTGTGCGATCGCAAATTAGGTTCGCACGGCATCACGCCCGGGGGACGACTATCGATTTGACGGAATCGGGGCGTGACAATCTGCTCCTCCCTACTTCTCTTCTTCTTATTTGACTCTCTCAGCCACATATGATATCCAGCTCAAGTGTAGAGTCGGGGAAGAAGAAGTGGACAGGAAGAGGAGGGGAAGCAGCACAGCCGGCGGCATGACCCGGAGGAAGTACAGAGGTTTTCTTCAACATACGTATGAGAACTATAAGGATATATCTTTTCATAATATGTCATCTTGTCAAAGACCCTTAATGTGACAACCATGTTACCGCGGTGTCGGAAGACTAACATGTCATAATTTTCTAAGCCGTGTGTTTTTACATAATCCTTCCAAGTCTTTCCTCCTATGTCGTAATCTTGCATTATTACATAGAACTGAAATCTGGTTGGAGGATTATGTCAAAACACACGGCTTATAAAATTATGACATGTTAGTTTTCCGATACCGCGGGTAACATGGTTGTCACATTAAGGGTCTTTGACAAGGTGATATGTTATGAAAGATATATCCTTATAGTTCTCCTACGTATGTTGAAGAAAACCTCTGTACTTCCTCCGGGTCATGCCGTCGGCTGTGCTGCTTCCCCCTCCTCTTCATGTCCACTTCTTCTCCCCCGACTCTACACTTGAGCTAGATATCATATGTGGCTGAGAGAGTCAAATAAGAAGAAGGGAAGTAGGGAGGAGCAGATAGGTTCAGAGCCATGATGGAGGAGAGAAGAAGGAAAATGCTTGATCAGAACTTGAGGTGGAAAAGTTGTGACGTTAATAGCGTGAGAGAGGGAGAGGAAAGAAAAGATCTTCTCCTCCGACTCTACACTTGAGGTGGATATCATATTTTGGTTTCTGTATTTTGGCTCCAGCTCCATTTGCATTAATTTACGGTACGACATGGTGATCAGGACATAGTCCCTGCAGCCATTCGACTGGCGAGGTAGAAACTATGTAGCCGTAGATAAAGTTGACTGTCCTCCGACCCTCATCCTTCGGCAATAATGATACGACAACCTATCACTATATCTTATATAGTAGTAGATGATGTCTTAGTATTACATTATGTGAGTTCATCTTGATTCTGTTACATTCTTCAGATACTAGATACGATAAGAACATATACTACACCATATGTACAGAACATAGATGATTCACACAAATGTATGCTAGAATGAATTTTGGGTTGTATTCTGAGTCATTCGTTGATAGCGACTCCGAAAGTATGCGTCACAATACGTCGCTGATAGCGACAAACAGCGACATATTTCGACTACCTTTAGTGTAATAAAAACCAACGTCGTTGATTTGTCGAAAAATGTCGCTAGTTTTATTAGTTTAGCGACGTTTAGCGTCGCAAAGATTATTACATCGCCGAATATTAAACGAATACCGACGCTTTGCGACGTATTTGCGGACATCGCTAATTTCTGATAAAAAGGGTTTCCTCGGTTCGACTTTTTATTTCTTCCTCTCCCCAAATTTTTTGTTCCCGCCCCTCTTCCCCGACCTCGACGACAGCCCGACCCCCTTCCCTCCGGCGCCGCTCATCCTCCTCCTCCATCGCGAGCCCCTTCTCCTCCCTCCGGCGAGCCCCTATCACTATATCTTATATAGTAGTAGATGATGTCTTAATATTACATTATGTGAGTTCATCTTGATTCTGTTACATTCTTCAGATACTAGATACGATAAGAACATATACTACACCATATGTACAGAACATAGATGATTCACACTAATGTATGCTAGAATGAATTTTTGGTTGTGTTCTGAGCCATTCGTTCCCATACTTGGAAATTAAGCCATTCGACTGGCGAGGCAGAAACTATGTATCCGTAGATAAAGTTGACTGTCCTCCGACCCTCATCCCTCGGCAATGATGATACGACAACCTATCACTATATCTTATATAGTAGTAGATGATGTCTTAGTATTACATTATGTGAGTTCATCTTAATTCTGTTACATTCTTCAGATACTAGATACGATAAGAACATATACTACACCATATGTACAGAACATAGATGATTCACACTAATGTATGCTAGAATAAATTTTGGGTTGTGTTCTGAGCCATTCATTCCCATACTTGGCAATTAAGCCATTCGACTGGCGAGGCAGAAACTATGTATCCGTAGATAAAGTTGACTGTCCTCCGACCCTCATCCCTCGGCAATGATGATACGACAACCTATCACTATATCTTATATAGTAGTAGATGATGTCTTAGTATTACATTATGTGAGTTCATCTTGATTCTGTTACATTCTTCAGATACTAGATACGATAAGAACATATACTACACCATATGTACAGAACATAGATGATTCACACTAATGTATGCTAGAATAAATTTTGGGTTGTGTTCTGAGCCATTCGTTCCCATACTTGGCAATTAAGCATGTGAAATAGAACTGATTATGTTTAGTTTGTCTTACGAACCAGATTTGGACATTGCTAGAATGATTGTTGTAGACTTGGACATTGTGTGAATTTTGGGTTGTGTTCTGAGCCATTCTGACAACCATATTTTGTGTGATTGTTGTAGACTTGGTTATAGGGACTGAAACCTGTGTACAGTGAGAAATGGACATTCTGTGATTGTTTGGATCCTATTCTACAGTGAGAAATGGTTAGCTTTTTAAAATGCAGGGAGAAATGGACATTCTGTATTTTTTTTGCAGAATTAGCGACGTTTATCGACGTCCTCCGACGTAATAGTGCGTCGGTAGACGTCGGTAGATAATTAATATTATCCAGTCTATCGACGTTTAGCGACGTCATTATTTGTCGCAGGACGTCGGTAAACGTCGGTGTACGTCGGTAATTAACCCAAGAAATTCCCAGGATTTACCGACGTCTAGCGACTTTGTATATGTCACTAAATCACCGACGACTCGACGCTAATTCGTCGGTACATTTACCGACTTGTAGCGACACTAAATATTATGT
This sequence comes from Iris pallida, assembly GCA_029216955.1. Lineage (NCBI taxonomy): Eukaryota > Viridiplantae > Streptophyta > Magnoliopsida > Asparagales > Iridaceae > Iris > Iris pallida. Next base: position 42,685 of record JANAVB010006246.1, read on the forward strand.
CACAAAGAGCGACGACACGACGGTGGACGTCGGCATTATACCGACGTATAAATACGTTGGCGAACGTCGGCAATTGCGACGTTTGGCGACGTTTATATGATCAGCGAATTACATTTCCGCGACCAGCCCGAAACGTCGGTAATTTTGTCGCGAATTATTTTTAGCGACAAAAATTGTTGTTTTAGCGACGTCTTTAGGCGTCGCTAAAACGACTTATTCTGGTAGTGAAAGAACACACGCCTACGACGCACTAGAATCTGAGGCAGGAACACGCCCTTGACACTGAATGCTTACGTGAATCATGTTAAGTTAAAATATATGAACTGTTGTCTAACTTGGTTTACTTTGGACAGGGAAGGCCGGACGGTAAGTATGGGTAAGTCGTGCATGTATTTCCATGCGACACTTGTATTCAGCAACACGAAATAGGCTATGAGATATGCCATAAAAATGATCCTAAGGCAAGATTAGAAAGATAATGAATGATAGAGATGTACAAAAGAAAATAGAACGTGTTTGGTAATGATAGCATTATGGGCGAGTTAGCCTCCCCACCAGTGCATAACAATGTACTGATAACCCCACAGTCTGCTTGCAGGATGCAGGAGACGTCATCAGGTGCGGAGCTTCCCTCGAACGTGCTAAGGCGCGGAGCTATCTCTCGAGCCTTGGAGCGTTGCAAGGAGCTGATGCGCCATATACATGACATAATGTATCGGAACATCGCCATGAATCATTCCATCTTGTAAGCCACTTGGCACTCCTTTTATGTTTCAGAGAGAGAGCTTGAGCGACTTGTAATATCGGCCTAGTGCCGCTTGTAAACTTCTTGAATATCAATAAAGAGTTCGAATTCGCTTCTACTTGTGTTCATTTACTTTCCGCTGCAATGGGGACACTCTGTACGACTCTGTGGCCTAGCTCAAATTGACCGTTTCTGGACTTGGCCTTGCACGGGCACAACCTAGGCCCGTGCGGCATCATGCCTTAGCGAATACGATCGCTCCTACGGGAGCGGGGCGTGACACTGGGCAGGTATAGTAATAGGTGTTGGTGGGAGTATCGGGTCCTGCTGGGACTGTGATGTGGAAGGTGGTGGAGGCATTTGGGTTGGTGGATTTATGGAGTGGGGGAGTATGGTAGGTGGAGGTGTATCGGTCAACTGGTCAACCGACTGGATAGGGAGTGTGCCATTCTCAGGTGTGACAGACTGGGATGAGCGGGTGAGCACCATCTAAATAAATAAAAAGGACTTATAAGGACTCTTTAAAGTAAACAATCATAAAAAAAAATCTAATTGTAATAGTGAGCATGTGATGTGATACGTTTCCTATGTTGCAGTCCTAGTATTTCTCTAGGTGTTCTAAGCGTCATTCCTAGTGTTGTCTAGTTACCTTAAGTTCCTAATTGCAGGCATGCTTGGTACAATGACGTAGCCAAACAATTTAGTCAGGACCTGTATGGGCCACCACTAAAAAGATGTCACGATCCGCTACCCAAATTGTTGGACCGGGCCGAGTCATGTCCAGCCTACGCTTGAGATAAAGCGTAGTAAGCTGTTCCAAAGATATCAAGGTAAGACTAAAATGTGCTAACAGTTCTATAAGTAATAAAAAGTCAGAAATATCCCAAACACAAAAATCATCTCGTATATAAGAAAGTTTCAAGTACAAGTCCATAATGTAAAGCTGGATACAGGTCCAGTCACAAAATATATATTCTAATACATGACTATTCTCAAAAGTCTAAAGTAAATAGACAACTAGACGAGTTTTCCTGCAGGTACATCCTCGTAAGAAAGGCCTGGTCCTCGACAGCAAGTCCATAATAGGAATCGCAGAGCAACTCCTCCTCAGTAAGTATACCTACAACGTTATCCTGTCAGGACGGGAGCAAGTACTGACTCTAGCAAACTAAATATACGAAACATGAAATGAACATGAATGTAATAAACTGGAATTATGGCACATCATAATCTATCATGGCAAGGATACATATATCATAGAGACAAATATATATGTAATGTTTAAAACTGTAGCAGGTACGTGATCGTCAATAGGTGTACAATGTACAGGGGTACATAATGAAATATACTTTGTACAAGTGATATGGCGATCGATGTACATACGCACAAATCTGCTTTGAGATAAAGCATACGGCACAGTAATCATATAAAATAAAACTTTGTTCGGTAAATACATACGGAAAAGGGAGCATGATCACGTACTCTACTAACAGTTTTCCCATAACCCAGATTCTAATCATGTGAGAGGTATATAAAGACTGCCCTAAGAATGGTAGGGACTGAAAATAAATACAGCATGTGAAGATTTGACTTGCTACTCCAAGTATCAGCATTTAACATGGTTGGAATCGCAGTTCATTATTGTAACAATATGTAAAGTTTGTAGAAGTACTTGCCTTTAGGAAAGCAAAGCAGTGATAGAAACGCTATAGATGTCTGGTAACTCGTCACTATAGAAATAACACATAAACTTAGTTTTTATTCTAAGTTAAACACTAAGACACTAGTTGTATGATACGACTTTCTGACTGAGCACCTAGCCAAATAGTGACTTAGCATAGGAGACCAAATATGGGGTGACACAATACCCAAACTAACTTTCTAGGGTCTTTACACTAGTACAGGGTGAGGTCCAATACGTCTATAACTCAAAACAACACAAAACATTGAAAGTCAGTAATTATTCAATAAATAAATCAAACTATACATTGTGTTCCAACAATTTTAGAGATAGACAAAACGCTCAACTTTACATAAAGTAAAGTACCAAATATGATCCTTGTTAATTATAGAAATTTATACTAATTTTTCTGGAATTTATAAACCCTCATAAATATTTATTAAAAATCAGCAAACATATGCATCCTGAAAATGAGTTCTGTTTTCCTATTTTTATAAAATACCAAAAGTACTTATTAAATGCTAGAAAAATTAAATAAATTAGCTAAAGTATCATAGTATTTAAATACAATTTTTTCCAGATTTTACAGCAATTAAATATATATATAGAAATTCAAAAACAGCAAGAAACAGTTTCTGGAAAATAAATAATTGATTATTTATTATTTTGTCCATGTATTCGAAATTGAACCGAAGTCCAGATACAGGACCCAGAGCCATGAATAAGTCCAATATGACTTGTACAGATTCTGAATGTATTAGACACAATTGGGCCCAAAATCCATACTAGATTTGGACATCAATTGGTCATAATTAATAAAACAAGAATTTAAATATAAATAATTATTTTGAAGTAGTAAAATATACAAGTCACAAAATTATATAATAAAATAAGTTATAAAATTTTACATAATAATATTTATACTAAAATTGCATTTTAAAATATACATATTTATACAACAAATACTATTATATACATACATAAATATAGATATTTATATACAATATAATTATATATATATATATATATATATATATATATATATATAATATATATATAGATATAT
>JANAVB010006247.1:0-86643 GCA_029216955.1 Iris pallida
AAGAAAAACCAATCAATAAAGCCAAAGTCAAGGGCCCACCCAACAGCTCTCTCCATTCCCAGACCCAAGCTAATCCGACCCAGTCATAGCAGTTTATATATATCGTATATATACATAGAAGGCCGAAGGCAGAACGCGAAGCCATGGGGAAAAACCCTAACGCAAACCCTACTGCTGTAGAAGCATGGAAAATGATCCATGCGGCTAGGAAATCTCATGCGGCTCAGAAAGCCCATGCGCTCAAGAGTCATGCGGCATAAGGGACTATGCGGCCCAAGATATCCCATGCGGCTCAGAAGACACGTGGCGTAACATATTCCCCTCCGCCCTATGCTGCATTAAACTTGACGGCTGACAACTCTGAAAAAAGTGACAGCCCTGACATAAGAGAGGCAATTATGACTCTGTCATAATGACAGACCCCTAAGGAAGAGAAAGAGATCTCTGACACAATCCCCCAAGATCCATAAAAATGCCAGTGGTATTGCCACGTGGGCGTTTATATGCGGCTCGAGCGAAGACTTCCCATGCGGTTCAGAATGAAGCCTTCCTATGCGGTTCAGGCCAAAACAGTCTCATGCGGCTCAAACGGAGGCCTTTCCATGTGGCTCGAGCGGACCATTTCCATGCGGCTCAGGCGGATGAATCCTTATGTGGCTCGCAATGATCACCTCCATGCGGTTCAAAAGTTCGAGGGAGGGCCACTACCCGAGCAGCCCTGACACGAGGCCCAAACCTTATGCGGCCCAAATCTTATGCAGTTCAATCTTCATACGGTTCAGATCCCCCAGTGGCTCCTAGGACACGTGTCCTAAGCCAAATCAATTTCTCAGATTTATTACAATCAGAGATTGGATCAAATCCCAATAATCTGGGACACGTGGCAGGAGAATAAATCAAATTTATTCGCAGACATCAGAAGATCATTATGAGGAAGATTTATTCCAATCAGCATTAACTGCTGATGAGATTTGGTGTAATCTACACTTAATGGTCCAGATTCATCACAATCAAAATGAATGGCCTAGATTGACCAATCCACAGGCCGTCGCCATCTCCAGGAAGCAATCATTGGCAACCCTAATGATCACACCCCATTCTTATAAATAGCAAGGTGCCATTCCCTTACAAAAAGATATACATTCCCTGGCAATATACACAACGGAGAGAGTGTGACCAGAGAGACCCCTTTTAGAGATCAGAAGACTTGGAGAAAAAAGCAGAGAGGGAGCAAAGAGAGCATTTCTTCAACGCCGAGCAAATCTTTTGGAGCCAAGGCTGCATACCGATCGTCCAAGGAGTAAGGCAGGGCTGCCGTCGCCTTCCCGAGCCTCTATCTTCACCCCCAGAATCTAAAATAAACAATTATACTTAGTCTGCTGTACCTAGGCTTTCGTCCCTAGGCTTTCTTTGTACAAGCGAGTTTGTATTGTGAGTCTAAGTTCAGTCCTCCCATAAAACTGTTCTGTACTTTTACAATCAATGGCAAACACGATGGCGACTCTGCTGGAGACAAACTTCTCCACGGCTGAGGAGTTGGTGACGCAGTCGGATGCTGCCAAGCTTGGCTCCACGCAACAGAAGATGGTCGTCCGTTTTGACCAACAAGCGTTTGAAGAGATGCTCTCTGAAGGAAGTGCTGGCCCGATCCAGAAGCGAACCCGCACAAAGAAAGCTCGCTGCGAGTGGAGGCCAAAATCATTTGCTCCTCCACAAGCTCTGGACGGGTACTCTCTGCTACCCAAGGCGGCGAGGGTGATTCTCATACGGCTCCACTTCGAGCCGTAGAGAACTCTGCTGTCCCCGAGTCCGGCAAAGGAAAGCATTACGATGCCGAACTTGCAGGGACAAAGAGCGACTCTATGCGCCCCAAGAAGAAGCCGAGCACTCCTGTGGCCAAGTCTATCAACCACATGCAGGAGGCTCATGCGGGTGGATCCACCGGCCGCATGAAGAAAATCCATGCGGCCAGATCATCCAGTCGCATGAAGAAGACTCATGCGGCTGAGACTTCCAGCCGCATGAAGAAAGCTTATGCGGCTACGTCTGTCAGCCGCATGCGGACCAACGATGACAGCTGCATGACGCCTACTCCCCGCGGCTCTGTCTTCGACCGCCTCTCGTATGATCCTGATCTCATATGCTCCCAAGAAGATATGTCTGACTCTCTCCAGTATCACTTAGACTCTTCCTACTATGTGCCCGTGCGCACTAGAGCGAAGAAGTCTAAAGCAGCGCGAGCCTGACGAGTTCGGTCCGCTGATTTGACCTCTGACCATCCGAGCGTTCCGCATACTGCTACGCAGGCCTCGGAAGGGAAGTTGTACAGAACCACTCGAGTCCAGCCCTCGACGGCAGACGGACAGAGGAGTTCGCAAAAGTCTCCCAAAATCCCGAGAGCAAACATGGTCGGTCCAGACCCATCTGACTTGCGTGAGGCCATCCTCCACAAATGCAAGAAAAGAGAAGATGCATTGAGGTGCAAAGAGTCCTCCCACGAACGTCACTTTACCCAAGTTATCATCAACTGCTACTGCAACAGCGCGACGATACGAGAAGACCGGCAGTCTGTCTTTCAAAGACTGTGACAACCATCTTCAGAAGACGAGGCAATACCCATCGCCTTCTGTAACTCCGCTCGCAAAGTCCCTGCTGATGGAAGGGAGAAGAAGACAAATGATCCTAGCCCGAAGATTTCAACCACTGCGACTAAAAGACTGTCGTCCAAACGGGTGCCCACCACCAGAGTTTCCAAGGTACTCGCTTTAAGACGAAATCTGCTACAGTGGAAGATTCATCGTCCACAACGCAGGGGGTTGCTGGGGCTGGGGATAGCACCCCTCTGAGCCTCCGCAGCAATCCGATATTCCAAGAGGGCGAGCCAGGGGAGACAACTCTCCCATCGGATACAGCACACCCCGACGTCCCCGAGGACGTCCACAACTCCCAAGACGAGGCGAACTCGGAGACTGGGGGTACTATTCCTTCCGAGTCTGAATCAGAAGGGAACGTACCCACATACCCCGATGACTTCTCACCACAGGGGTACGATTCGGAGGGCGCTTCCTCTACCGCTCCGTCTACCTCTCCTCTTGTGAAGACGGTATTCATGACAGACAGCAACCAAGGTGGTTCCAGTAATCGCCAGCGCATCGACAGTCTCGAAGCCATATTCTTGCTTTGGTCAAATCGGTAGACAAGATTAAAGCGGCCCATCTAACTCTGCAAGGAAGGACGCCTGGCCAAACAAGCGCGGGTTCCGCGGTCAATGCGGACTCGAATTCGGCGGCACCAAACCCGGGCAACGATCCTCCTGAAACAACGGCCCCCACCGCCGTGGATGAGGCCCGCGAAGCGAGAAGAGAGGTCCAAGAGCTCTGAGCCATGTTCCATGCTCGAGAAAATTCTTAAGATCTCAGAATACGGCAACCAGACCCTGCTGCATGGAGGGATGTTCCATTCCCCCCAAGAGATAAGCCGTTCAACATCAATTCTTATGATGGCAAGACCTCAACAAGTCGATACATCACTTACTTTGAGGTCACCACCGACCATCTGCCCCATGACGATGCCATTCTCACACGATTATTCATCGGGGCATTGGAAGGAGTCGCCTTCGACTGGTATCGCAATCTGCCGGACAATTACATCCACTCCTTCGCCGGCTTCAAGTGCATGTTCTTGGAGAGATTCTACGAAGTAGGATAGGACATCACCATGTCTACCCTCATGGACGTCGTCCAAGAGGAGAAGGAGCTGACAAGAAACTATATCGAGAGATTCCGCCAAACCGCCATGAAGTTGCCCTCTAGAAACCCGGATTCCTCCTTAATTGAAATTTGCCAAAAGAGACTGCTTCCAACAATCAGTCTCTGGATGGGCGAAAGTCAATTCAAGGATTGGAAGACGTTCATCATCAGTGCCACAAGCGCCGAAGAACGATTAAAGAAGGCTCGTCAACTGGGGTTGCATATCCCGGACGGAGGGAACAAGGGCAAGCGTCCCAACAACGATAATGGGGGTAGCCCCTCCAACAATCGGGACAGCAGGGGAAAGCAGGCTATGGTGGCCGATACAGCATAGAAACCTGAACCAAAGCTAGCAGACAAACAATGGCCGTAAATCTCTTACGCCTTCGAAGACGGTCACGTCAAGCCCATCTTGGACATGCTCATACAAGGAGACAGAATTTAGCTTCATCCACCAAGACGGGAACCGCGGCCGGCAGAGATGGAGAACCCAAAGTACTGCCATTATCGTCGCTACGTCCACCATGCTACACACGACTGCTACCAGCTAAAACGGTACATCCAAAACCTTATCGATTCGAACGCCCTGGCTATCGATTTCGAAGAGGTGACCGTGGCAGCCAACATAGTGTCAGTACAATTCAGCAGTTTCCCTCCGACGGAAACTCAAGGCGGAGTAGTCCCCATCCCTCTAGCAACAATGGAGATCGCTAATCTTCCACCTCCCCGAGATCAGGCTGCTGGTCTAGTGCCCCTCACCACATCACGAAGGGAGGTCATGTGGATCCATCCAGACTTAGTATCGAAAGTCAGTCGGTCCACATCATCTTCCATCTACAAAAAGAAGAGTGGAAAAGTCAGGTCCTGTCGCACAATCTTGGCAGTCATCGAAGAAGCTACAGCCGTAGTAACGCGGTCCGGAGCACAATCCCAACCTGTGGCTGACAACCCGGCTGAAGATCATCAGCCCGCTACAACCGACGCTCCGGGACCGGCTCAACCTCCGACAACCGACAAGCCTAGGCCGAGGGAGGCTCGCTTTGACAAATCCCTCAGAAAAGAGACATCCCAAGGGCTGGAGAAGCCCTACAACTTCGACATCTTAGCACAGTTGGCCAACACAACGGCCAAGTTGTCATTATAAGAGCTTCTGAGACTCTTCAAGGATGTTCGTACGGCTTTGAGCGATGCACTCCAAAACGCCAATGCATACCTCGCTCAGGTCAACCTCACAGGAGAGATCTCCAAGACAGCGCTTGCACGGGAGCAATGCCCAACATCGTCTTCACTCTACAGGATATACTCATCAAAACCAACCTGCACGATCGCCCGCTATACTATACTGGATACATCGGTGACGTAAAGGTGGATCGGATGCACGTTGATCCTGGCTCTTCCATAAGCATTATCCCGAAGGGTCTGCTACATCATCTCCGCATCCCAATGCACCGCCTGACGCCTACAAGCACCGCCATCAGCGGTTTCAATTCGGGCAGGAGCTACCCAATTGGAAAGATTCGTCTGAAGTGTCAAATTGGTGACCTACAATCCGAAGTCACCTGCTACGTCATAGATGCAGACACTTCTTACAACATCCTCTTGGGGCATCCATGGATACACAATTATATGATCGTACCTTCCAGCTGCACCAATACTTCAAATATGTCGACAAACACGGCTTCGTGAGGATGGAATTTGCTGATATCGATCCCTTCAAAGGGGTCGAATCCTACTACTCAGACTCCTGCCTATACGAAAAGTCGAAAAGCATCTTGGTGAAGGAGATATACAAGCTAGTACCGAGACAACCACAGGATCAGAAGAGCCTCTGACGATCCACCTCCAAGCTCGCAAACCTGGTAAGTCAGCACCCCTGACCGCCACTCTGCGTAAGGACGCAATCAGCCTATCGGCGCAAGAAGAGCAGATGATAATCCGGCTGCCAAGGTCTGGCCAAGTGTCGAGACCCACAACGGAGCCGCTGACAATTAGGCTGCCGAGAGCCGGCCAGCCTCAAACGGAGAGGCTCAATCCCTCCGACAAGACAATAACGATACGCCTTCCCAAGAAGGGTCATCACCCCGATACAAGGCCTGGAACTTCTAGAAAACCAACCACTCCCCGTCCAGCATCGAGTGCCAAGCTGGGGGTCGCTAGTTTTCCAACAACTCCACGCTCTGAACCGCTCACGATCAAGCTGCCCAGGTCATCCTCTCAGTCTTCGTTTATACAGAGGGTAGCTGAAGAGGAACCGAAGCCAGCCAAGTATGTAGCTTCCACACTGATGTTCCCTCCGCAGATGATGTAATCCCCCTAGAAAAGATACCTTACTTCATCAATAAAGGGCTATCATTGAACTACCTCGAGTTTAATAAGCTCTGTACGATGTATGCTATGGAACACGGTATAGGCACTCACCTCCACACACAGGTAACAAATGTGCACATCGCAATCCAGCTTACTCCAGCAAAAGACGCTTACCATATAATCGAGGGAGGGGACCACCTAATCATCTTCGGTCGGAAGGACGATCCTCATCCCTTCACCATAGAAGAAGTCGACCTTGTATCAGATACCGGGAGACTGCCTCTATATCTTTATAGCCCCCAATCCAAATATCTCATACAAAAATAGGGATATGATCTGGAGACTACGCCAGGCTTGAACTACGGCACCGGACTACGACTACCTTTGAAGCCATCGGTCCCGGCAGGCAAACCACGGGACTACTATAGCAAGACTCGATGTGGACTAGGGTATGTAACACCCACGATGACCCCTGAAAGCTCAGATGAAGAATGTGATTGGCATTCACATTCGACCGGGTCACCAACTTCTGACTCTGATACCAGCATCGGAGATGTATTCAGACAAGTCTTGTCAGTCAATATGGCATTCATCGACGCTTATGAAGAAGATGAAGACATCCCCGAAATTCTCGAGCTAGAGCCGTGGGCCCAGCAGTTGGATGCGCAATGGAAAAAGCGGTTCGAACTGAGGGACCCTCCTACTGAAGATGAGGTTATCCAAGTCGACCTCGGCAACGAATCCTCCCAAAAACCAATCTTCGTCAGTAAAAGCTTAACAGACGAGGAGCGAGAATAAATGCTGGAACTTGTCAAAGAGTATATTGATGTGTTCGCATGGAGCTATGAAGACATGCCGGGGTTAAATCCTAATATTGCTCTTCACAAACTCAACATTCGGCCGGACGCAAAGCCGGTCAAGCAACAACAGCGACGCTTCCGCCCAGGAATCATGGATGCGATCGAAGCCGAGGTTAACAAACTGATTGCCAGCGGCTTCATACGTGAAGAGCAACATCCCGACCGGGTCGCCAACATAGTACCCGTCCTCAAGAAAAATAGAAAGATTCGAATCTGCATCGACTTCCGCAATCTGAACGAGGCGTGTCCCAAAGATGAATTCCCCCTCCCTATCACAGACATCATGATTGACAACACCTGCGGCTTTGAACGCATGTCATTTACGGATGGATTCTCGGGGTACAACCAAATCAAGATGTCTCCTGACGACGAAAAGTATACATCATTCCGAACACCAATTGGCACATACTGTTACACAGTCATGTCTTTCGGTTTAAAGAATGCTGGCGCCACATATCAACGAGCCATGAGTATCATCTTCAGAGAACACTTATGCAAGACGGTAGAGTGCTATGTTGATGACATCGCCGTCAAGAGTCGCAGTAAGGGAGACCATCTGCAGGATCTGAGGACGGTATTCGATCTGATGCGAGCACACAATTTGAAAATAAACCTTACGAAATCTTTCTTGGGCGTATCCAGCGAAAAGTTCTTAGGTTTCATCATCACCGCCTAGGGTATTCATGTAGACCCTGAGAAGAAGAAGGCAATTATGGAGATGGGTCCCCCAAAAAATCTCCGCGAACTCAGAGGCCTTCAAGGAAGGCTAGCTTACATCAGAAGATTCATCTCTAACCTCTCCGGGCGATGTCGACCATTCACCCACCTCATGAAGAAAGGTGTCTCGTTCGTGTGGGACGAAGAATGCCAGCGGGCCTTCGACAACATCAAAGAATATTTGTCGAACCCTCCAGTTCTGGTGGCCCCGGTTGCTGGAAAACCATTCCTGCTCTACGTACGAGCAATAAAGCATTCCCTCGGAGCTCTGTTGGCACAAAACAATGATGCAGGCCATGAGCAGGCCATAGCAGGCCATATATTACCTCAGTCGAATGATGATTGGGCCAGAGCACCGATACACCGCTGTAGAGAAGGAATGCCTCGCCCTGGTGTTCGCCATTCAGAAGATGCGGTACTATGTTACTGGACAAACCATACATGTGATCTCACGAGTCAACCCTCTCAGGGTCCTCATGACTAAACCAGGGGCACTCAGCTCTCGCCTCGCTACATGGGCAATATTGTTGTCCCCTTATCATATAATCTTTATCCCGCAAAAGGCTGTCAAAGGTCAAGCCCTGACAGAATTTTTGGCAGCCCACCCGGGCTCAGAGTCGTCCAGGATATATGAAAAAAATCCCAGATGAGGTCGCCGACTCGAATGCAGCCTCTTACGATAACATATGACGGATGCTCTTCGACGGTGCTTCAAGAACAGGAACCAAGGGCAACATCATTGTCGGAGTCGGGGTGGTGCTGGTTTCTCCTTCCGAATTGGTGATTAACCGTGCTTACTCCCTCACGAAACCCTGCTCTAATAATGTGGCCGAGTACAACGCTCTGGTCATTGGCCTCCAACTTGCAAGGGAGCTGAGGCTAGAATATCTCGAAGCATACGGCGATTCTCTGTTAATCGTCAATCAAATCCGGGGCTCATACGAAGTTTGCCACGAAGACATGATCCCCTATCACCAAATAGCAATCGACATCATCTCGTCGTTAGAGGGGTTCTTCATCGAACACGTCTCCAGACTCCAAAATATCGAAGCCGATGCCGTAGCAGGCCTGGCCGCTTCCCTAGCAGTGTCGAATCATACCCATCAATCGGTAGACGTGATAGGCCACGAGCTGGTCTGCCCCAAGAACAATGTTCAATTTGTGACAAGTTATTCCGTTCAGGCGATTGATGATGCCCCAGATTGGAGACAACCATTCATCGACTTCGTCGCCTACAACATCCTTCCCGAGAACCCAAAGGAGGCCACCTCCATTAGACGGTGTTCCCTCAGATTCTTCTATGATATAGAGACGAAAATGCTGTATCGACGATCCTACAATGGATTATTGCTTCGGTGTCTGTCAAACGCAGAAGCCAAAGAAGTCGTACGAGAAGCGCATGACATTGTCTGCGGGGCCCATCAGCCTGGTCCTAAATTGTAAGACCGTCTTCGCCGAATAGGCTACTACTGGCCCACGATGGTAGCGGATGCGATAGACTATGCAAGAAGATGCAAAGCCTGCCAAGTCCACGCGGACTTCATTCACCAGCCATCCGAATTTCTACATCCGACAGTGGCATCCTGGCCCTTCGAAGCATGGGGAATGGATATCATTGGTCCAATTACTCCACCTTTCTCCCGTGGACATCGCTTCATACTTGCGATCACGGATTACTTCTCCAAATGGGCAGAAGTTGTTCCACTTGCAGAAGTCAAAACTTTAAACGTGATCAGCTTCCTCAAGCATCACGTCATCTATCGCTTTGGACTGCCCCGAAGGATCATCCACGACGACGGACCGCAGTTTGCAAGCCATGCCTTCTACCGGTTCTGTGATAAGCACCGCATCCAGAATTTTGCTTCAACGCCATACAATCCAGCAGCAAACGGGTTGGCAGAGGCATTCAATAAAACAATCATCAAACTCCTCAAGAAATTTGTCTCTTCCAACAAACGCGACTGGAATGAGAAGCTCGGTGAATGTTTATGGGCGTACCGTACTACAGTCCTAACAGCTACCAAGAATACACCATTCTTCCTGGTGTACGAGAGTGAGGCAGTTCTCCCATTAGAGACCCAAATACTCTCACTCCGCGTCGCCCTCACTTATCAATTGACGATGGATGATAACTACCGACGCCGACCACAAGTGTTGGAGGCCTTAGATGAAAAGCGCCTCCTAGCTCAGCAAAGGATCGAACTATACCAAGCACGCATCTTCGGAGCCTTCAACAAAAAGGTCAAGATCAAAACATTCCAGGTAGGCGATCTCGTTCTGGCAGTTCGGAGACCGATGGTCATGACTCATAAGACCGCCGGCAAGTTCCAGCCAAAATGGGAAGGCCCATTTGTCATTGAGGCCATATTCTCCAACGGAGCCTACCGCCTCGCGAAACAGAATAGGGATTTGCTCATGTTACCCGTCAACGGCAAATTCTTGAAGAAATATTATGTCTAAATGACACATTCCAGATCATCGAGTCATGTACCTGTCGGTACCGCTGAACTCGTATCACATTTTCCAGATTATCGAGTCATGTACCCACTGGTGCCGCTGAACTCACATCTACAAACTGTCACGACCCGCACCTACTGTGAGGGTACGAGTACGTAACAATGCCCAGCCTACGCCCCAGTGTCGGCGGTAGAACGCCGTTCTAAGTCTCTAACTAACCATCAAACTCATGCAGTATATAGTGTACTCATCATGATCAACTCCGAACGGAGGACAAGTATAAGATATGGTGTAACTCAATCACAGTCTAAGCACGATAAGATAACACCGAATATAACTAAGAAATGAAGACAACAAAACTACTAATAAAATAACAACAACTCAAACAATCTCAAATACATCTCAAGTCTCAAATCTCTATATACAACTCCAGTTCTAAACAGGAAAACTAAAACCAAATAGACTAGCTAAACTCCCGATCACTCCTGAGTGTTGGGGCCATAGGTAGCGAAACCATCTCCACAGTAATATGTAGGGCATGAGTCCTCAGGGCAGTCATCTGTAAAATTTTTAACAGGGCCAGTCAGGACAGGAACGAGTATAACTCATCAAGAAAACCCAAGTAAATGACAGGGAACTATAAAGCAGTTATAGACAGTTTTATTGATGAATATGGCAGTTTATATTCATGTGATGGTATGGAGAAACAGTAAGATACAAGGAAAGTAAGTAACTAAACAAGAGAAGAATGATGGCAATGAAGATTGTGTAAATAAATTGTATAGCTAAGATGATGTGGTTTTTGGTATGAGTTAAAACACACTATATAGAGCTTAGGTTAGTAATAATAATTTGACTAGCCTTAACTAGATGTTGACTGTTCCAAATTATTGAGTCATGTGCCCGCTGGTACCGCTGAACTCACACTCACCCTTCTCTAAATTTTCGAGTCACGTGCCCGCTGGTACCGCTGAACTCACCCTCACAATTTCCCAGATTTTTGAGTCACGTGCCCAATGGTACCGCTGAACTCACCCTCACAATTTTCCAAATTTTCGAGGCACGTTCCCGCTGGTACCGCTGAACTCACCCTCACAATTTTCTAGATTTTTGAGTCATGTGCCCGCTGGTACCGCTGAACCCACACTCACCATTCTCTAGATTCCCGAGTCATGTACCCTCTCGTGCCGCTGAACTCACATCCACAACATCCCAGATTATCGAGTCATGTGCCCGCTGGTGCCACTGAACTCACACTTTCACAATATCGAGTCATGTACCCGCTGGTGCCTCTGAACTCACATCCCGATCACACTTTCAGATAGTAAGTCATGTATGATCATACCTCTGAACTTTCTCACTGGAAGAGATCCTCCCTCATGATCCAATACCCGTACTTCCAGTGCACAAAAAGGGTAAGCGATCCACAAATTTCTAAAAACGGCCATGTCCTCATTACCTCTGAGTCGTTTCACTTCCGCCAAAAATAAATCACCCCCTACATAGAACTTCCATGTCCTCATTACCTCTGAGTCGTTCTATGTACCTCATCTTCATTGAGCCTACTCTTGCCATGTCCTCATTACCTTTGAGTGGGAAGGCTCCGTCGAAGAAACTCTCATACTCACTATGTCCTTGGTACCTCTGAGTAAGTATGTTCGTTCCCTTCAACTTGTTGCCCGTATACAAAACCAGGGTACGTTAGGGGCAATGGGTCCATGCAAAATATCCTAATAAAATAATTATTACACAGCAAAAGAGTGAAGCAAATATATTCTATTCATTCAATCGGTTACATCCACGCGGTTACAGGAAAGTTCTTCATGCAGACAAGAAGAAAGGCAAAACAAAGTAAAGACTATAGATAGACATTTATGAGAAACCTTAAAACCCTAGTTGCAGAAGTGCGTATACAACTCCTTCAACCACCTTACAAATGAAGGATGCAATTGAGGAAGATCCTCGTCCAGAGTAGGAGAATCAGAATTCCCAGCGCTGCCACCCTCAGCAGTCTCGATAGTGGGGAGGATGTCGTCCCTCTCAGGCGCCAATTCTTCTTTCATTGCCTCCTTCTTAACAGAGAGAGCCCCTGATTAATGCCAGGGAGCGGCGGCTCCTCTGCCACTGCAATCTCAGAGTTCGGTGGCGACACTACAAGAACCAAAAGACGAAAAAAAGTGATGATGAATGATGAAAATAGTCAGAAAATATTCAGAGGTGTTCATGCGGCCCGTTTAAAGACAACTTTTATGCGGCTCTAACATAGAATATATTCTATGCGGCTCATGGGACGTGTATGCGGACCATATAATTTGAAAAGCTCGCATCAAATGATTATACACGAAGAAATACAACAGAGCAGCATCTATTAGGGTTTCAGAACACCCAATCTTCCACACAGTCCTTACCTTCGATGACAACATGAACGTCAAGACGAACGGGCGGTACGGCAGTTGAAGACGAAGCCGACTTCCTGCTCTTCGCCACAACCTTCTTCGCCTTGGAAGCCCTAGGTGACATCGTTGTTTGTCAGTCAGAAGAAGAAAGCAAGACAGAAATCTTAATCAAGAAGAGTCTAAGAGAGAAATACCTCCAAACACCCTTCTATTTATAGAGAAAGGAAGACCAAGACCGACGCCTCGTACAAAGTAGTCGACTCTTCGGCTATCGATACAGACTAGCTAATTAAAGATCAAAAACTCTTGGGATCCTGCCCCAAAAAGGTTTGCATGCATGATATAATGACGTGGCAAGGAACTATGCGGCTGAGATATCCCTGCGGTTTAAAAATCTCTGAGACTAAGCCATCCAAACAACTCTGCGGCTGAACAGTCCCCTGCTGCTGAACCAACTATGCGGCTGAACACTCTATGCGTCCAAGATATCTATGCGGTCAGGGTTTCATATGCGGCCAAAAAGAATATACAGCCATGCTTCTTATTCGAAGTATTTCAATTTTGCAAATTGAAAACTTTGAAGGGGGTCTTGTAGAAGCATGGAAAATGATCCATGCGGCTAGGAAATCTCATGCGGCTCAGAAAGCCCATGCGGCTTAGAGAGTCATGCGGCATAAGGGACTATGCAGCCCAAGACATCCCATGCAGCTCAGAAGACACGTGGCGTAACAGTGTTTCCCTCCGCCCTATGCTGCATTAATTACTTTGATGGCTGACAACTCCAAAAAAAGTGACAGCCCTGACACAAGAGAGACAATTATGACTCTGTCATAATGACAGACCCCTAGAGAAGAGAAAGAGAACTCTGACACAATCCCCAAGATCCATAAAAATGCTACGTGGCATTGTCACGTGGGCGTTCATATGCGGCTCGAGCGAAGACTTTCCATACGGTTCAGATTGAAGCCGTCCTATGCGGTTCAGGCCGAAACAGTCTCATGCGGCTCAAACTGAGGCCTTTCCATGCGTCTCGAGCGGACCATTTTCATGCGGCTCAGGCGGATGAATCCATATGCGGCTCGCAATGATCACCTCTATGTGGTTCAAAAGTTCGAGGGAGGGCCACTATCCGAGCAGCCCTGACAAGAGGCCCAAACCTTATGCGGCTCAAATCTTATACAGATCAATCTTCATGCGGTTCAGATCCCCCCAGAGGCTCCTAGGACACGTGTCCTAAGCCAAATCAATTTCTCAGATTTATTACAATCAGAGATTGGGTCAAATCCCAATAATCTGGGACACATGGCAGGAGAATAAATCAAATTTATTCACAGACATCAAAGATTATTATGAGGAAGATTTATTCCAATCAGCATTAACTGCTGATGAGATTTGGTGTAATCTACACTTAATGGTCCAGATTCATCATAATCAAAATGAATGGCCTAGATTGACCAATCCACAGGCCGCCACCATCTCCAGGAAGCAATCATTGGCAACCCTAATGATCATACCCCATTCTTATAAATAACAAGGTGTCATTCCCTTACAAAAAGATATACATTCCCTGGCAATATATACAACGGAGAGAGTGTGACCAGAGAGACCCCTTTTAGAGATCAGAGGACTTGGAGAAAAAAGCAGAGAGGGAGCAAAAAGGGCATTTCTTCAACGCCTTGCAAATCTTCTGGAGCCAAGGCTGCATACCGATCGTCCAAGGAGTAAGGCAGGGCTGCCGTCGCCTTCCCAAGCCTCTATCGTCACCCTCCAGAATCTAAAATAAACAATTGTACTTAGTCTACTGTACCTAGGCTTTCGTCCTTAGGCTTTCTTTGTACAAGCGAGTTTGTATTGTGAGTCTAAGTTCAGTCCTTCCATAAAACTGTTCTGTACTTTTATAATCAATGGCAAACAACTGCGAACGCCACCAACCTAGCCGCGCCCCCTTTCTCAGTCGCCTGGGCGGCCGCCCGTCGTCGGTGCCAACGTCGCACACGGCCGAGGCCGCCGGAGGTGCGCACGCGCGCAACAGAGGAACACGGCAGCAACTTCGACCCAAGCACCCATCTTTGAGGCTGA
Source organism: Iris pallida (assembly GCA_029216955.1). Taxonomy (NCBI): domain Eukaryota; kingdom Viridiplantae; phylum Streptophyta; class Magnoliopsida; order Asparagales; family Iridaceae; genus Iris; species Iris pallida. Next base: position 14,566 of record JANAVB010006247.1, read on the forward strand.
AATTCTTCCTCCTCGGTCGACAAAATTTCGTTCCGATTGTGCTGGTATGATCTCGATATAACCAACCTTGCCTCCCTAAAATTAGAATTTATTCTCGTGCAGCCAATTGACCAGAAAATACTTGTGAACATCGCAAGAGAAACGACAACTTACTATCAGAATTTTTAGGTGAAAACCCCAACTTGGAAGCCAGATTTCGATCTACGCTTTAATAGTTTTTAGAAACTAATTGAACACTATTAAAGTTAACATAACCAAGATCAAAACGCAACTTGTAGTTCTTTTTTTTGATCCGTGTGCATGAATTAAATCGCTGATGAAGTTGACCGAAAACTATTTTCTAAAATAGTAAAAATTATGAAAAACCCTTTGATACGACATGCGTCCCGCCAATCCGGGCGACATGGTCGCGAACCGAAAGCATTGAAAGGTGTGTAATGGTTTCGTGGAAGTGTGGGCATTGGCGGATTTCAAATTGGTCGCGTGTGCGCGACGAATTTGATGTGTATCCGTCGAAATTCACCGTATCGGCCTCTGTGGAAATTCTTCAATTACTTTGTGCACGCTCGTCATATCGAGACAAAACTTACGCCAGCAGGACCGTATCACTTTTCTGGTCTTGTATGCCAAGTTTGGTCTAATTCTGAGACAGTTGAATCGAAATGCCGTTTTGCGGGCCCTATAGTCCGACTCAACGGGCAATTTTGTGCACGGCCTGCCGTACTCCAACTTTGGACATACGGTTGGGTTCAAATCGAAAAACCAGACCTGTAGACATGTAGTCTGACGACTTTAGAGACTGTTGACTCTGGCACGCTTTTCGGTACAAAGCGGGTCCAACGGCGGATATCGTTTTGATCCAAAATTACAGTTTTGCCCCTGTGTCCAGATTTGGACTTAAGGACAAGAAATTCTAGCTAATTTGACTAATCTAAGAATGTTGGTAATATTTATTTCAGCATCTGGAGACTTCTGCATGTGTTGACTGATTTTGGCTCATTGAGTGGTATGGTATTATTGGTTTCACCAGCTAAGGACCTCAGGCAAGTGCACTTTCTGAATGCTTTCGATTCGTAGTAGTCTTTTCATTTCATATTTATATATATATATATCTTGCTGCTTGTTGATACACTCAAAATACGGAGTAGTCGGGAGAAGAAATATCTTAGTAGACATGTGGACTACCCAGAACTATCCCCATGATGTCTATTCGTTAAACATAGCACCTGTATACGACACGTGCAGGTGTCAGATTTACCCCCTAGCTGTTCACATGTCGAAAAGGATATTTCACACCACATAGGTAGTTATCTTTTATTTATTTTTCCTTTTCTCCTCCACCGTGCCATGTCATTAGTATTTTCCAGTTTTCATATCTCATATGTTATTTTCATATCTTGTTAATTCTGTTGTGTTTTTGCATTGCCGTCGGTTTATGTACTTGTTCTATTCCTGGTTGGAAACCAACATTTTTCAGATTTAGCCGCGATCACTCTTAGCACTGGAAAGACATGGGTATGCTGAGGCCGACCTAGATAGTAGAACTAGTTGTCATTTTTAATGATTGTAAGAACTTTGTATTTTCCTTTAAATATAAATCTTATAAATGTTGTAATAAACTTAGAAATGTGAATGAGCAGCAAATATTATATTTTGTGATTTTAAGCATTTATTTCTTGCGGGCTTGACAGCGTTCTACCGCTGACTCTGCGGCGTTGGATGGCTTGGACACGTCTCGTATCCGAAAAGCAGGTGCGGGTCGTGACACTTATAAAGAAAGTGCCCCTCAAGCTGCAACCTCGCAAAGCAACCAAACTCTTCTCCGCTGCCCTGATTCTTCCCCTCTCCAACTCTTATTCCCACTTCGACGACTGTGACGGCTCCCCCAGCCCCACCCCGTCGGCTAAAGCCAACGCTCCTATCGACCCACCGGCCATCCACCTCAACAACAGGTTCGATATACTCACCTAGCAAGACGTCGTCCAAGCGAGCCAACAGCTTGACAAGACCCCTACAGCTGTTAGGGATCAAGCATCAGCCCAGCTCCCGGACGGTGTCACCTTTCTGGTAGCGAAGCAGAGAACCAGATGGCTCAGATCTTAAACCCACTCCTAGCAGAGAACGATGTTCCTTCCCCCAGCGATGGAAGCATCCCTACAGCCGTGCTGGAGGTGTTCGACCTCGTTCACACATGCAGACTCCAGCAAGCCAAGGATGTTGGATTCCTTGATAACCCTCTATGCGTATTATCCGATGACGCCTCACCACAATCCGGGAAAGCAGGTAGCTTCTATAACGCCTAGGTCGAGGCATCATAAGCCATCACAACAGCTACCACGATAGCTACCAAAACTCGCCATAACAAGAAGAAAAAACACCCACAAGAGCCCAAGGGCATAACCACTCGATCGGCTACAAAGCTCAACACCCTTCCCCCTCCTACCCTGTCTGATGCTTAACATCCTCTCATGGAATATTAGAGGTCTGGCCATTAAGCCCACCTTGAGGAGATTAATTAGCCTCAAGAAAACCCATCGGGTTGACATCTTAATCATCATCGAACCCAAAATCCCTCAAAGAAAAGTCAAATCCATCCAGCTTCAACTCGGGTTCTCGTCCGCTGTTGTCGGGAGTTACGACATATGGATCCTCTTCTTCATCGAACGCAAATCCAGCATCGTCCATGACTCCTAATAGGCGCTCTCCTGCTGGTTGGAACAACCCACTCTCCTATCCCGATCTTTCCTCTCCGCGGTCCACGGTAGCCGCGATCTCACCGAACGCAAGCTGCTCTGGGACACCCTGTCGAACATGTACCTCCTCCTCAACAACACTCCGTGGCTCTGCCTAGGAGACTTCAACACGATCTCGTATAGAGAAGAAAAATTCGGGGGCGCCCCCACACAAGCCGGCCATGGCCAATTTTAATTCAACGACAACATGTCCTCCCTCCCCTTCTCTGGGAAAGCCTTCACATGGTGCAACATGCAGGATGGAGCCCGAAGACAATACGCTCTCCTAGATCGGCCTTGATCAACAACCTCTGGTACGACATGGAACTCATCTCCAACCTATCTCACCTCAACTATACCGAATCAGACCATTCCCCTCTCCTCATTAAGATCAGCAACAAATCCAATAGCATCAAGAAACCCTTCAGATTCTTAGACTTATGGAGCTACCACCCTCAATTCAGAAGCATAGTGACTGCTGCCTGGACCTCAACAAGCCATCCCGATCCCCTTGCCAATGTGGCCACCAAACTACAAGCAACCAGAGGCACGCTCTCCATCTGGAGCAAACTTGCATTCTATAACATCTTCCAAGAAATAAAGAATGCGGAAGATGATGTCACTCGGGCCGAGATTCGATTTTCCTCAAACCCCTCCGAGGAAGCTCACATCGTGCTAAACCTAACCAAATCCCTCCTCAAGTCTCGACTGAAAGTAGAGACTGAATTTTGGAAGCAGAAAGCCAGATTGACCTGGGAGACAGAGAGCGACAAGAACTCTAGGTTCTTCTACGCTTGCGTCAAAGGCTGCAGAAACCAACTGAACCTGCACCAAATCTCCGACGATAACGGTACCTTACTCAAAGACTAGCAAAGCATCCAGGCTGCTGCTACTAATTTCTACACCAAATTATTCTCTAAAGACGCCATCGTTAAAGACGACGAATTCCTGGCTAACGTCCCCAATCTGACCAGCGAGTGTGACAACGAGCAGCTCCTGACCCCCCATCCTCAGAGGAGATCAAGTCTGCTGTGTGGGCCCTTGACGCCCATAGCACACCCATCCCGGATGGATTTTTCGGAGTCTTCTTCCGATCCTGCTGGGACATCATTGATTCAGACTTGCAGCCGCAGTAGCTTTTTTTTAAGGCACGAGCTACCCAAAATCCACATCTCGAGCTAACCTGATCCTTATCCCAAAAAAAGACAACTCGGAGTCCTTAAGAGATTTCAGACCAATCAGCCTATGCACCTTCACCAATAAAATTATATCCAAGATCATCGAGACCCACATGGCCATTCTTCTTCCTAAGATAATCTCTGAGGAACAAAGCAGTTTCATCCCTAGGAGAAACATCACCGACAACATCCTCCTTGCCCAAGAAATGATAACGTGCATGAAATTTTTGTCAAGGGACGGGAACGTGGCTATCAAACTAGACATAGAGAAGGCCTACGATCGGCTAGACTGGCAATTCATGATCTGGGTCTTCAGGGCTTTTGGCTTCTCAGAGATTTGGATAGACATCATATTCAGATCCATCAACAACTCTTGGTTCTCCACCATCATCAACGGGCAGGCCGACGGCTTCTTCCAGTCCAGTCGTAGGGTTTATCAGGGAGACCCTCTTTCCTCTACCATTTTTATCATAGCGGCCGAAGCTCTCAGTAGAAACCTGAATAACATGACAAATGTCTCCAGATTCCACCACTATCATACCACCACTGGCTGCCCCTTATTTACTCATCTAGCGTACGTCGATGACATCCTCATATTCTCTTCCGATGACATCGGGTCGGTAGAGATGGTCAGCAGAACTCTCGAGAAATATACAAGATGCTTCGGTCAACGTGTCAACCCCGACAAAAGCGTCATCTACACCCATCACAAAGTCGACGGGAACCACTCAGCTACTCTCGCCAACCTGACATCATTCTCCATCGCGTACCCACCGTTCTCCTATCTGGGATGCCCACTGGTGTACGGTAAATCTAATTCGGGCATCTTCGACGGTCTGGTAAACAATATCAGGAATAACATCGCAGGATGGCATAATGCAACCTTGTCCCTGGGTGAAAAGATGATACTCATCAAACACATCTGTCCTCTATTACAATCTACACCCTGGCGGTTTGTGCCCCACCTAAGAAGGTGTTATCTTCTTTAGAATCCTTCTTTGCCAGCTTCTTTTGGGGGCACATTGATGACAAAGATAAGCACCACTGGGCCAGATGGGAATCTACGGCCAAACCAACATAGGAGGGGGGTTTAGGCTTCTACAGACTATTCCACATCCTTGACGCCTGCTCAATGAAGTTATGGTGGAAACTCCGTACGGACAACTCCATTTGGACTCGGTTCATGAAGGCCAGATACCTTCAACATTCCCAACCCACGATGGCCGTCGCCAACAATCGCTACTCTGCTTCGTGGTGCCGTATCCAGCACGGCAGACACCTCGCTGAACCCCTTATCTGCCTGTAACTTGGCAACGGCTACTCATCGCTGCGGTACGAGTGCTAGCTCGACGAGGCGATCGTCCAGCTTTCCCCGAAAGCACCACCCAATTGTGAGATCTGCGAACTGTGGGACTTCGAGCTGGAATGGAGATGGGAACGGATCAACGATTGGATGGGACCGGCGGTGATGGACGCACTGACCAATGCTGAGGTACAAATCAGCAACCTTCCAGATACCTGGAGATGGTCTCCTACCACCGGCACGAATTTTACGTTGGCCTCTGCAAGGATCGCGGTGAGAGGCATCAGTGTGCCGTCTCCGTTGATCACTCCCATCTGGCACTCATGCATCCCCAACAAATGGTAGGTACTGGTCTGGCGAGCACACCGTAAAAAGTTACCCACCGACGACTCCCTCGCCACCTTAGGCTTCAGCCTTCCCTCCAAATGCTATTATTGCACTTTACACCAACCAGAAACCTCAGAACACATTCTGCTATCCGAAGACCTGGTCGTTCATCTCTGGAAATACCTATCGCGTAGTTGTGGAAAGGTTCACCGGGCCGAGGGCTTCAATGATCACCTTGCCAACCGGGGAACCTCTTACGGCCATCAGATCGTCGCAGTCGTAGGCATTTTGGGGCTTTGGAAGAACAGAAACAAATACAGATACGAAGGACGACAATACACCCCTACAACTGAACAGAGAAGCCATCCGACAAATTCTCAAGATACGAAGGTGCTGCACTCACTCTTCGGACCATTTTTGGAGCCAACTGGCTTAATATAGGTTTTGGGCCAGGCACCTGTGGCTGCCTATGGACCTCTTTTTATCTCTGTCTCCTCTTCGCACTCAGCATGTTACTTGTATAGGCTTCAGCATTTTGTGCCTGATACATCAATAAATTTCCTTTTCCTATATATATATATATATATATATATATATATATATATATATGGAAAGAGAAGAGACAAAAGGAAATCTTACTGTTCCCTTGTTGGAATAGTAAAGTCCCCAACCCGACAGCTTGGGACCCGAGCCCTACTATATATAACGAGAGAGAGAGAGAGAGAGAGAGAGAGGATAAACCTCTCTTAAATCCTAAACCCTAGTGCCATCCCTTGACCCCCGTGTACCCCTGCCCCTCGCCGGTAACAGTGCGCCATCGCAGTGTCGCCCCGAACCACTAGCCGCCTAGCGCACAGGCGGACAGCTGCAACAGCAGCAACATGTGTGATGCCAACTTTGTGGCATGATTTCTCCTCGATATTCGATAACATTTTGAACAATTTTCTCTGGTACATACACAACCTAACCTCCTCTAGTCCCTTCAAGTAGAATTTCCTAAATCATGATAAATTGCCCAAAAATTTGAATCAAAGATCGATGCATGAAAAACAGTTCAAAAATAGGAAAAAACTATCGCAACCATTTGAAGAGACCTGAAGACAACTTAGCTGAAACCAAAATCCATTAATTAGTTTATTTTTGTGATTATTATTTCCTGTTCAAAATTAGGTTAAAGTTAGGGAAAATCTTTTTTCAAAACTTAGAAATTTCCCGATACGGGGTCTATCCTGATAAACTGGGCAAATTCGTCGCAACCCGAGAGAATCGAAACGTGCGTACGGATGTTGGGACGCATGGGCTTTGACGAACTCGAATTGGTTTTGTGTACGCGACGAATTTGATACGTATCCGTCAAAAAATACCGTATCAGTCCCTTTGCAACAACCATAATTACTTTATGCACGTTCATCACCTCACGACGAAACTTGAGCCAATGAACTCGTATTATTTTTCTTGTCCTATGAGCCAAATTTGGTCAGATTCTGAGAGGATTGACCGAAAAGCTATTTTGGCGGGCTACGATCTAACTCAATGAACGATTTTGTGCATGGCTCATCGGAATCCAAATCTGGACATACCATTGAGTTTGTATCAAAAAACTGAACTAGTAGGTATATAATTTGTTAACTTTAGAGACCATAAGCTCTGACACATTTTTTGGTGCAAAGAGGGTTATACGACGGACACAGTTTGGCTTAAAATTATTATTTTGCCCCTGTGTCCAGAATTGGACTTAGGAGTAGTCAAACTTAGACATTTTTCTTATGCCAAACATATTGGTGATATCTGTTTCAGCATCCGAAGTCATTTGTAGGAGTTTGACTATTATGGCTCGCTGAGTGATTAGATATTGTTGGTTCTACGTTCTATCACCAGGCAATACATCTTGCCAAACTTTACAGTATTTACATGCATTTCTATATTGCTATTCTCTTCTGTCATGCTTGATTCCATATTTATCTTAATATCTGCCATTATTATTTCTAGTTTTATGTGCACGTAGATTGTCACTTTTCTTTTCATATTGCTTGTCCATTTTTCTAATCTTATTCATGTTTAGTGATAGTACTGCTTTGCCTATGCCATGATCCCTTGACATGTTTAGTCTAGACTTGACTTGGACTTGACATGTTTGACTCATAGCTTTAGGCGAGGACCATGTTATAAACGTGACTATACTTGACCACTATCAATCAGTAGAAACCACCAGGCTGCGAATGAGACTTACTATAGGTTGTTAGCAACCACCGGGCTACAATCTATAGTACCATTAGCAACCATCGGGCTGCGGTTTACCTCGATTTACTTTTAGTTGCATTTATTAGCACGATTCTCGAGGCATGCCATTTCTTTTATATTTTTTTCTTGTATTGTATATTCTGCAGTCTTTACTTCATTGTACTATTTCATATCCTTCCTTCCATGTTATTAATGTCAAAGTAGGCTTGTATATTATGTGTCTTACTAGTCCCTTAAGGACCTCGTGATCTCTCCAGGTTATTCCTGAGTTCGCTTCATAGACTAGATGGTGATTGACGATTGCATCCTGAGGAATTCAAGTATATCTATATTTGATGATAACGTTATTATGGTCCTCCGATATTACATTTATTTTTCTTTTACTTTCTTATGCTATTATGGCTTAGTTTTGCAAGCTTTATTATTCTCTATGAGCTTGTTCAGATGATTGTAATAGAGTCTGATCAACTTTATTATTCATTGTTTGTTCTTGGTTATTAGTAGGATCCGGTGTATTAATGCCTGATCAAAATTTGTACACTTGGTCTTACGATGGAGTTATTGTTCAGTGGAATGAGATATAGAGTTACCATAGTGATATATAGATATAACTAGACTGGACATATAGACAGCTCATACGTATTCGAGTAGTGATGGAGTCCACTTGATACGTAGCTGGCATGTATAGGTATTCTAGTCCTATGTATTTTGGGACTGGACATTACAGTTATTCATCAGATGGATGTTAAAACTTCATTCCTTAATGGTGACTTGACCGAAAAGATATACATGCAACAGCCAGAAGGATTTCGTTCGCTTTAACTCACTTAGAGCGTAGTGAGTCAAACTTCTATCACCTCCCTAACGGTTGCCTTCTTACTGCTAAAGCCTCACTATCACTTCCTTATCCTCTTCCATCGCTGCCCTTTTTTTAACTACTTACCGTAGAGTGGGCTTGTTCGCCTTCGGAAGGGAGAGTCAAACTCGAATAGTACTAAGTTTGGCAACCGACGAGAAGATCTCTTCATAATCAATGTCGTACTGCTGAGTGTCGTCAATGGCCTTGAAGACAAAGTCTACAAGTTGGTGAAATCATTATATGGTCTCAAGCAAGCCCCCAAGATGTGGCATGGGAAGTTTGATAAAGTCATAAGATCAAATGGCTACAAGGTCAATGAGAAGGACAAGTGTGCGTACACAAAGCTCGCTGACTGGATAGGACTTGTCATTTTTCTGTATATAGACGACTTGCTGATTTTGGGTACAAATTTAGCCTGTCATAGAGAGAAAGAAATTCCTCTCGTCTAAGTTCAGCATGAAGGACTTAGGGGAAGCTGATGTTATCCTAGGGATAAAGATCATCTGGACAAAAATTAGAGTGGCATTGTCACAGTGTCATGAGAAGATGCTCACACGCTATAGGTATTAAGATCTTTCAGGGATCGATATGCCATATAGGTGTGATAAGAAGTTGAAGCCAAATCCAAAGGAAAGTGTCATCCAGCTGGAGTATTCAAGCGTCATCGGAAGTTTAATGTATGCAACTACTGCCACCAGGCTTGACATAGCTTTTGTAGTGGGGATGCTAAGTCGGTTCACGAGCAATCCCGGTGTAGAGCACTAAAAAGTTGAGAAAAGCGTAATAAGATACCACAAGAGGAATCAGAAGTATGAACTACACAACCGTGAAGATCCAACAGTAGTGGAAGGCTTCAGTGATACAAGCTGGTATTCAGAAATAGAGAGTTAAAGGTCCACAGGAGGATATGTCTTCTCATTCGGTAGAGCTTCTATACTGTGGAAGTCGAAGAAGCCGACTATGCTCTCATACTCTTCTACGGAATCAGAGTTTTATGCATTGGCGGCTGCAGCAGATTAAGCAGAATAGCTTCGAGTGCTCATATATGATCTTCCAATGGTTGGTGCTCAGATTTTGGTGATACCGATATACTGTGGCAACCACGTGACTGCAGCGGTTGCATCAAATAACCTCTTCAATGGCAAGAAGAGGACTGTATGGTTAAGGCACATGGCAGTAAATGATCTTATCAAAAGAGGAGTCATTGTCGTGGTTGATATTCGGAGCCAGGAGAATTTGGAAGATCCGTTCACCAAAGGTCTCGAGCGCTACTGTCGAAGACACAACATATAAGAATTGGCTTGAAGACATTCTGATATTGTGCCTTTGTAATTCTATCATAATTTTTATGCCATTAGTTCAAAGAGAAATCTACTAGGCATCTAGATTTTGGTTCAAAAAGGACCTTTGACTGGAAAAATATCAGGAACAATAGCTAATCCTTTGGGAGATTGCAGTGTTACATACCCAGAACCACTATTGTCTACTGTTTGTTTTTTATATAGAACAATGTCCTGTGAAAGGATGACTTGGAAGCCTTAATAAGTTCTCGGGCATTTGGAATGTCCAACATGCTTTATAGGAAGCACGAGTAGTACAACACAACAAAGGAGCATAGAACTCCATGCTACAGTGGGCTGACACCACATGAGGTACCTAGTGAGGGTAAAGCCTCGGCTTCAGGCCAAGTCACAGTGGCATATCACCGCACATAGGCAAGTAGGCCTAATGTTATATAATAAAGAGTGATAGACAGCACTACAAAGAGGCTGGGCCTCATGTTACAGAGGTGTGACATCACATATGGTACCTAGAAAGGATAAAGCCTCGGTTTTGCGAGCCATGTCATGGTGGCGTAAAACTGTAAGGAAGCAAAAGGCTTTATGATGGGTAGCTTGGCACTACAAAGAGGCTGGGCCTCATGCTACAGTAGTATGACACCACATGGGGTATAGTCTCGGCTTTGGGCCTTATCATAATGGCGTAGCACTATAAGGAAGCAAAAGGCTGCATGCCAAGACCCTTTACAAGAACTTACCTAGAGTGTAGATAGAGATATAGGCTGCCTCTTAAGGAAAACCTTGTAGACATCCAATATACATACACCAGAACCAGGCTATCATATGACCTTTATTGTGCATCCAAAATCACAATTGATGTCATTATGTGAGTGGAAAGGATTGCAGCTATGATACAGAATTCAAGGTTTAGTCTATTCTTGTATCATGCTGTTATTTAACCCATGCGGGAAGATTCAAGTCGTAGCGACATCTATCCTAATACATGATGCAAAGTTACTGAGGGAACACTCAACCCATATATATATAGAGTATGTAGAGGATTGTTGGTGTTTTTGCCTTTGGAGACTAGAAATATTGTCCCATATTGCTCACACCAAAAAGTGAGTATTTCTATATAGAGCTTTGCTTGTATTGAGATGTAGACATAAGGTGTGGTAGGTCACATGGGTGCCACGTGGGAGTGTTTTTTAGTAGAAAAAAGATTAACTCCTCAATAAAGCATTTATGCATTTTGTCATGCTTGTGGGATTATTTCCTTAGGAGCTAAGCCCCGAAGGGGCTTAGCGACTCAGACTCGGGCTCGGACACAGACTCGGACTCGGGCACAAGGATGCAAAGTGGAGTTGTGTTGGCGCACTTTGTACTTAGCATGTTAGTATTGACGTATGGTGCCTTGTGCATTGTTGTTTCGCTCATCTTATACGCTAGGCGCATGGACGAGGCACATAGGCGGGCGCATGTACGGGTGGCTATACAAGAGCATACGCAGGGGCTTGCACGGGCTGTGCACAGCTGTCCACATATGCGCATTTACGCGTATGCGCACATGCGCCTTTGTGGGGCTGCGCTTGCACTGCTGCGTATATGCAGGCTTACAGGCCCGTATTGTTGGGCAGTTGCACGCGTATGGGCTGATGGGATGTTGCGCACTTAAGTGCTGTTGGCAGTTACTTAGGCTGATTGATAGATTTGAGTGGTTATGGAAAGATTGAGTCAATTATTTATATCCATTTTTTGTGGGATTTAAATTTAATTTAGTTATATTTTTCCATTATTCGTTCCTATCTTTTAGCAATCAGTTGGCGGATAGGATTAGGGTTAGGGATTCCACCCAACTCTATAAATACTCTCTACATGCCTCCTTTAAGAACTTACTTTAAAATTGAGAGACGAAGAGAGTTATGTGGCCACTGACTTCAGAGTCCAGAGAAGTTTGGCAAGTTCGTAAACGAGGTGATGACGAGCATTCCAGAAGTTCCTTTAGAACTTGCTGGTTCCTGGGAGCAGATCGCGGTAGGACGAATCTTGCTTTGAGCAATGGTTATCTTCGTCACCCTAACAGAGTTGCCTTTCTCTCTTCATTATTCTTCTTCTTCTTCTTCTCCGAATGGCTTAAGGAAACTAGGGGAGTAATCTTGTTTGCCTTGTTAGCCCAATGATTATATCATGTTTTTGAATATGGCTAATCAATTAAATTTAACATAATACCATCACTAATATTCATGTAATCACTATTATGTCACTACTTAAACTTAGCATTGTCCTAATATTAGCATTGTCCTAATATTAGCATTGTCCCAAATATTCTATATCATATTGCTATACTTGTATCATATTGCATCATATTATTTTATTTGCCTAACATGTATTTGTAGACATGCTGTAAGCATGATCAAACATGATCAAACCAGGACATATGCAATGGGCCAAAGACGGCGTTATACAAGAAGATTTCTCTGAACCGCCTAACGACCTATCCGGGGCCTCGCATCGGGGGTTCCGCTGCCCGGTCAGCGAACAGGGGTCGAGGGGGCAACGCCCCCCGTCAGGGGTTCGAGGGAGAAGCCCCCGAAAGGTATTCAGATTTTCAGATCTGTTTATCTTTGGACGATTGCCGTTAAAGAAAAATACGTCTTCAATGTCAGGAAAAAGACGTCATCAAAAGGGCTATTGGTTTTCATATTTATTCTATATTTTTTCTTTTATTGAGTCTAGGAAAAATGTGAGATTGATCGGATCGGTACTGGCTTAGGTTTTTCTCAGTCCACAAACAAAAATAAGCCTACCTACGTATCCCAAAAATCTACAATTCCAAAAGGCCCAAAACCTATGCAAATTTGGTTTATTCCTTATTGTTCTGAACCAGCAGAACTCTGACAGAACTCTGACCGAGTTCGGCCCGAGTTCGGTCTGTTTAAATTCAAATATTTGTTGCCTCCAAATCTGCATCCAATGTTCGTATGCAAAATTTTAGCATCCGAACTCTGTCCGAACTCTGTCGAGTTCGGTTCCCCAAAAATACTATAAATAGAGTTGAGATTACCATTCATCAAAACAATCCAATTTTATCTCTTCTCCTCTCTATCTAAAGTGTTCTGAGCTTTTTTACTTTCATATCTAAGCCTTTATGACTCTTAGCCAAGCCAGTACAGTTTCTGTTTAATCTAGAGTTTGGTGTTGAAGAGTTGTATCGGAGGTTGTATTCAGAAAACGTTCCAGTTTTCCAATTGCCTTCTAGAGTTGGTCGTGCGCTCGTCACAAAGCACGGTGTTGTGAAGTCAGTCGTGCACTTGTCGCCAAGCACGGTATTATAAGAGTTGCAAGCGCTCAGTTAAAGCTTGTGTTATAGTGGATTAACATCGAGCAAGAGTACTCGAGACTGGATTAGTCCTCTTAGAGGGATACCAGTATACATCGCTGTGTCACTGAGTTTGATCTCTCTATCTCTTGCTGCATTTATTTACTGTCTCTTATTTACTGCCATAGTTATTCTTAAATTTTTAATTGGTGATTATTTTCTGCTGCACACACACACACTCTACGGTCCTACAATTGGTATCAGAGCAGGTGTTTGTTATATAGATATTACTGCTCATACCAATTGCTTCTACAATTGGTATCAGAGTAGGTTATATTCATATATAACACTCTAGAGAATATACATATGGCAGCCATGAAATCAATATTCACAGGTGAAGTGCAATCCACAAAAAGACTCCCACTATTTGATAGAATGAACTATAGTTATTGGAAAACACGGATGAGCTTGTACCTGAAGTCTCAAGACTTGACTTATGGTCAATTGTTGTTAATGGCTACAAAAAGCCTACTATCACTTCTATTCTCACATCCTCTATAATCAACAAGCCTTATTATAGTTACACAAAGGAAGAGAAGAAGTTAGCTAGCCTTGATGCAAAAGCAAAGCATGCTTTCTATTGTGCTGTAGACTTCAATGTATTCAATCTCATTACTACTTGCACAACATCTCATAAAATTTGGGAACTTCTTGAAGCTACTTATGAGTGCAGGTACGAAAGTAGTGCTAGCAACTCCAGAGAGGAGGATAGTCTTTATAATGATGCAAATGTGTGCATGATGGCATCGAGATTTAAGGTTCAACACAACCCTATATATGAAGAAGAGCTTGTATGTGACAACCATAAGAAGATAGGCCACATCCAAGAAGATTGTACTACTGCTAGAAAGGAGAGTGACTACGAACGATCAAAAGAAGAAAGATCATCATCTCACAAGTACGCTACCACGAGCATATGGTGCGAAAGTGAGGCAAGCGAATCTGAAGAAGAAGAAGAGAGACCTCGTCAAGCTACAAATATATGCTCAATGGCATTATCCAACAAGGTACAAGATAACTCTATTTTTGCAGAGAGTGAATTTTCTTATGATGACCTATCTGATGCTTTCAGTGATCTATTGAAAGAACACAAGAAAGTATTAGATAAGTATAAGCAAGCTAGAAAGGATATTCTCTGCTATAAGCTTGAGAATGAAAAGCTGACTTGCTTATTGATGATGCTAGAAACACTTCTACTTCTGATAATTCTACTGAGATTTCTACACTTGAGTTTAGATTGCATGAGGCACTTGAATGCATTGAGAAAAGCACTCAAGAAAATGCTAAACTTAAGGAAGAATTAGAATCAGAAAAGAAGAAGTATTCTATTGCTTTATGTAGAATTGATGCTCTTACTGCTAAATATGATGAGATATGTGCTAACTCTAAAAAGTTAGAGATTAGACTGGAAAAGCAGGTAGTACAACCTGTGGCTCAGTCTAACACAAGACACGTGACACATCACAAAATCACACATGACAGATCTTTTACAAAGGAAGCACGCAAAGCTAAGGTTAAACATAACCATGCTTTTTATTATAGTCAATCACGCAGGACATGTCACACCGCACGTTCTCATACTGCTGCACATAGTCCTAATGTTAATACTTTCTGTCATTATTGTGGTATGAATGGACATGTTTCTAATTATTGTCAGATTAGAAAACTTGTTGATATGAACTTGTGCAAATGGGTTCCCAAAGCTAACAAATATGGATCCAAGTATTGGATACCAAAGTCTTCACCTAATATTTCAGGTGGAGGTACTTATGCTGAACCTTAGAACCATAGATCATGTTGGTGATTGCAAAGCTACAAAGGTCATTTTCCAAGCAATTGCACCAACATAAGTGTGGTCACTAGAACCACTTCGGTAACATGCTTCCTAAATAGTTTTTAATATCTAGCATGTTCTTATTGATGTATTGATATTAGCTCTCATTGATATCTTTTAATTGTTTATCATTTATGTGAGTTATAATCCTAGCATGACTAGTTGATTAGCTTAAATAATTTTTTCACACTATATAGTCTTTTTTTTATTAGTGTGACACATTTATCTAGGTATGCTCTTTACTCGTAGTATTCATCTATGAAGATGCATACCACTCTAGTCCATAGAAGCTTTTGTTGTTGGTTTATGCTTTTGATTCTTTGTCTTTAATATTTTTAATGGTCACTTCTTATCGATTTGTCTTTAACATGTCACATTTACTTTGTTCGGTATTTCGTGAGTATGTATGTTTAGCACAAGTCTTCTATTTTCTTGAAAAATATATACATATATTTTTATGTTAACCTTGTGCTTACATAATATATTCATTATTGATTTTTACATCTTATTTTTAGTAACTTCTTACGAATCAATTACTTCTTTGCCCAATAAAGCATATTTATACATGTTCTTGATCTTGTGATATTTTTTTAAAAATGCTTATTAAGGATACATGAACAAATATATTGCTCATATATTTCTTATATTGATATATATTTTTGTATAAATATCTTTATGAGGTCATATGAGTACAAGTTCAAGTTCTATATTATATTATTTTGAAAAGTAGTTTCAAACTTGTGCTTATCTCATATGTAAGCTATTTTTTTGAACAAATTTATGTAATTCTCTTTATTATATTCTTCCTCAAAGCCTTTTTTTAATGATATATATTTTTCTTGGCTTTTTGGTTGACATTTTGGATACATGACTCTTATTGAAATATATTTTTTTTATCTTGATAAACCATTCCTTGGATATTTACTTTTAGGAATTCTGGATTTCGACGATGTTCGATGATACTGCATATATTCCTTTGAATCTAAGTTCTGAAGAGTAGAAATCATTTTGGGAATAAGCCGAACGGGCCCTTCTGTCATACAGGTGTAAATAGCCTGAAGCGACACGGTGTACTAGTCTTCGGACTACCGCTAGCTGGGAACCGGCCCCTACAGCTAACCCGAAGTGATCAATACTTTATAGACTTAAGATTTATTAAGGTGTACTTGCAACTATCATCTAGTTCTGGATCCAAGGTACTGAACCCAGTCCCCTAGATTCCAGAATACATCAACGTATCTAGGTCTTACTTTTTGATTTACAAATATTTTATATTTTACTGTTACCCAATGATTTTGTAGCATATATGGATTAATGTAATTGATACATCTTATACCGTATGCTACATTGTTCTAAGATTTTTTCATATTGCACTATTTTTTTCCTTAAATCCTTCATTATTAAAGAAGAGATTTGTTTTGGGTACAAGCCTACAAAGGGTCTGTCTGTCACCACGACTACGGTCAAAGCAAAGCGGTACTTAAGTGTTCCCCGGTGAATCTCCGTTAGCTGGGACATTACCCCTACAGCTAACCCAAGATTAATCAACGCTTTATAAACTAAAGATTTATTGAGATCTAGTTGTAATTATTATCTGATGGATTTTGAATTTTAGATTTGATGGATAATATTCTCTCTTTATATTTTCACAAAAGGTAGCATATGTTGATCTATCTTGTCGATTGTGAGATTCTATAGCATAGATCAATTTATGTCATCTTTTGACTTATACGATTATTCATCATGCTAATTTGAAATATCTTTTGATTGTTTTATTTTTAAATGTTCATTTAATGGATATTTCTTCTTTTGTCTAAAGATGATTGTTTTTCGTATTCGTGACTACTCATTGAATATTATGGTATTGTCATTTCATCTTTAGCTTGTGTAATATTCGTAATATTCAATGATTTTGAGCTTTTTATTATTATCTTCTTATTCAAGTAACTTACTGTCTACAACAGAAACTCTTTGCAGGAGAGAAGTCATGCATATTGAATGTCTCTCTCTCAAAGCATTTTTTTTAAGGGCTCCGGTTATCGGATGGACACCGTGCTAAGGCTTTAAAAGGAAAGAGATGAACTTTGATAAGAAGACCTAATATTTTTGAATTAGTTTCCTACCTTCGAAAATATGTCTTTGAATTTTATTTTAAAATTTTGTCAACATTATTATTTTTGGATATAGCCATGTAAAGGTGGAGCGGTTAATTGTTTCAAATCAATTATTCCTTTGACATGCCATATATATAGAATACACTTTTCTTTGGACATTTATCTAGTTATGTTTTTTTTTGTTCAAATGGATTTATTTATGATTTATGGATTCTTTTATTGAAATTGTTTCTGTGATTCGAATCGCCAACTTTCAGTCTGAGGACTAAATGGATGCATTCGAACATTTATTAAGACAGCTTTTCGTAATAAATTTCACATTTTTGAAAAGTATTTTTGATTTTTGATTTATTGAATCTGTCCGGTACTCAAATATTATTATTAAAGACAGTGTTCAAAATCTTTTAATGTCTTGAAATATTTCTTTTATATATAAGAGATATATGCTATTTTCTTCATCTTTAAGCATTTATTTATTGGATATTTTTTTTCTTGCCTAAAAATGATATTCGTTTTAAGTTTGGGACTTTACATGCATTTGATCAAAGAAAAGAAAGATGCATATCTTGGAAATCCCTTAGATCTTGTGATTATTTATTTTTTATGCATATAAATTATTTTTGAACTATATACGCATATTTTAAGGGGGAGCAAATTAATTGTTTCAATTTTTTTATGCCCTTAAATATGTAGTATACCTAGTTCATCATGGACATATATTCTTTTACTTCAAATATTTTGTTGAGTTGTTCATGATATTCGGATTTGTATTGGTTTTATGAGAGATTATATGATTATTATTTTTAATTATCTCATATTATTTGCATTTCTAAAAGTTACCTTGCCAAATATATATTTAATTATCCTTATTTGATTGAATTTAAAATTACTTTTTGGTATTTTTTATTGAGGTTTTATCTCAAAGTTCATGATTATATATATTTAGACTGATCATACTTTGCGGGGGAGCATTCAAGTCGACTGAATTTCTCCTTCTCAAGTATTTTGTCTTCATTACCTTCACGTTTATCTGATGGATATATATCATGCTAAGGTAATTGAATTCAAATACATGAACTTTGGTATAGTTTTTGCATAGATCGAGTTATTTATTATTTCTTTTTGATGATTATACTCTTATGGAATTGATTCACTAATTTGTATGGGCAAATTATGAATCATATTTTTTTGTGATCATTGTTAAAGTCTCATTATATTTTTGATTCTTTTATATATACTAGATCTGCGAATTTCTATTCCTCATGATTTCTTTATGACCAATGATTGATTCCTACTATATTGATAGATTTTTTGTGGTCAAATGACATTCAAAGCATATTTCATTTTTGGATTTCTAGTTGGTATATTATTTATTGATTGATTTTTTTTACCAACTATACTGTGTTGACAAGTTTTTATTCTTTAGTTAAGAAATTTTCTATACTTGTCGTTATACTATTCTCCTAATCCTTGCTCATGATTATTTTTTTTTGCCTTCCTGCTGTACTTATGCTTGAGTTCGTTTATCTCTTATTACGGAGGAGCTTATTTTTTTTGATCATATCAAAGGGGAAGAAATAAGTTTAAGTTAGCACACAATATTCTAATATTATGTATTTATTAGTGATACATGCATCTATTGTATATGTACTAAACTTAAAGGATTTGTCATAATCAAAAAGGGGGAGATTGTTAGCCCAATGATTATATCATGTTTTTGAATATGGCTAATCAATTAAGTTTAACATAATACCATCACTAATATTCATGTAATCACTATTATGTCGCTACTTAAACTTAGCATTGTCCTAATATTAGCATTGTCCTAATATTAGCATTGTCCCAAATATTCTATATCATATTGCTATACTTGTATCATATTGCATCATATTGTTTTGTTTGCCTAACATGTATTTGTAGACATACTGTAAGCATGATCAAACATGATCAAACCAGGACATATGCAATGGGCCAAAGACGGTGTTATACAAAAAGATTTCTCTGAACCGCCTAACGACCTATCCGGGGCCTCGCATCGGAGGTTTCGCTGCCCGGTCAGCGGACAGGGGTCGAGGGGGCAGCGCCCCCCGTCAGGGGTTCGAGGGCGAAGCCCCCGGAAGGTATTCAGATTTTCAGATCTGTTTATCTTTGGACGATTGCCGTTAAAGAAAAATACGTCTTCAATGTCAGGAAAAAGACGCTATCAAAAGGGCTATTGGTTTTTATATTTATTCTGTATTTTTCCTTTTATTGAGTCTAGAAAAAATGTGAGATTGATCGGATCGGTACTGGCTTAGGTTTTTCTCAGTCCACAAACAAAAATAAGCCTACCTACGTATCCCAAAAATCCACAATTCCAAAAGGCCCAAAACCTATGCAAATTTGGTTTATTCCTTATTGTTCTGAACCAGCAGACCTCTGACAGAACTCTGACCGAGTTCGGCCCGAGTTCGGTCTGTTTAAATTCAAATATTTGTTGCCTCCAAATCTGCATCCAACGTTCGTATACGAAATCCTAGCATCCGAACTCTGTCCGAACTCTCCCCGAGTTCGGTTCCCCAAAAACACTATAAATAGAGTTGAGATTACCATTCATCAAAATAATCCAATTTCATCTCTTCTCCTCTCTATCTAAAGTGTTCTGAGCTTTTTACTTTCATATATAAGCCTTTACGACTCTTAGCCAAGCTAGTACAGTTTCTGTTTAATATAGAGTTTGGTGTTGAAGAGTTGTATCGGAGGTTGTATTCAGAAAACATTCCAATTTTCCAATTGCCTTCTGGAGTCGGTCGTGCGCTCGTCACCAAGCACGGTGTTGTGAAGTCGGTCGTGCACTTGTCGCCAAGCACGGTGTTGTAAGAGTTGCAAGCGCTCAGTTAAAGCTTGTGTCATAGTGGATTAACATCGAGCATGAATACTCGAGACTGGATTAGTCCTCTCAGAGGGATACCAGTATACATCGCTGTGACACTGAGTTTGATCTCTCTATCTCTTGCTGCATTTATTTATTGTCTCTTATTTACTGTCATAGTTATTCTTAAGTTTTTAATTGGTGATTATTTTCCGCTGCACACACACACACTCTATTCACCCCCCCTCTAGAGGTGCTCAACGGTCCTACATGCCTGAGGTCTTCAAAATCCTACAAAGTCAGAAATGAGAGCAAATTTATTTGTAAGAGGTCTCTGCTTCTGACAGTTGCTATACCAGAATAGAGAGCAATTTATTGCAGAAGGTCTCTAAATTCTGTTCGTTCATCTATCTAGATTTTTTTCGGGAATAACAACTTTTTATGTAACTAGATATTTAATTAGCTTTAATTTTTTTGGTATATAAACAAAAATCAATTTTAGTTAAATTACTAAGATAATTATAATATTATATTCTAAATTTTGCTAAATTTTACTAGTGCCACTATATGTAACTGTTGCTTGTCAAATAAATAAGTTTATTTTTCTAATAACCTCCTCCACCTTTATTAATTGTAAATGTTGACTATGACTTTTAATTACATAAGAATGAGGAAAAAACAACGAGAATTAAGAAAATTGTGTTAGATGCAAAAAACTAATAAAAGTTGGGGAGTATACAAAATAACTCCAAATTTTAAGGATATTCTTTAAACTTATTTGGTATTTTGAGGCCCTAAATCTAGTATTTGAATTAAAGATATAGTTAAAATTAATTATGGATAAATAAAATATGTTTTTTGATTTTTTAAAACCTAAATTTCAACTAACCTAGTAGATATGGTTTGAACGTCGACTAAACGTTGTGTAATCATAGCAATTCATAGAAACATTCAAGACCTGAGCCCTAACCCGCTTTGACTTGACGTCAGATTTAATTTCCACCAGTCGAACTAGGCACAAATAAATCATGGTTATGGGTTCAAAACGGGCTTTGAGTCGAATCCTAAACGGTTTGGAATTCAATCTAGATTTAATTGGATCACCTCTACTATATATATAGAATTACAACATTAGTAGTTTGTATCAAATTCTTTCCCGGATTCAAACTTCAAGCTCCACCCGGTCGCCCAATTGTAACCGATTGTCGAGTCTAATCCGTATAATAGGGATCGAACTCGTCCATAATTTGGTCCCTAGCCAAGTTCTATATGAACTCGGGTATTGTGTGATAGAACCTTTGGCAGGGTCCAAACCGAACTCTGGCCAAGTTCGGTTCGGTCGACGACTAACAAGTTTTAAGTTTTAATCAACATCGTTAGTTTCGTACGGAGGGCTGGGATTTGTGCTGGGCTATTTTAGGGTTTACTATTACATAAAATAGGGTTTCTCAACCTATTTATATGCGTCGCAGGTCGAGACATAGGAGGAGCACACACGAGAGATTCGAGGGTACTTGTCCAAAAAACTAAGAAAAAGTTTTAGTCTTATGCTTCGGCGTTCGAGATAACATGAAGAGGATATATGTGTGGGGAGTCATCGTCTTCATACATGGAGATTGCTAAGGTAGGGTGAGTTATTTCATTCTAATCTTCTACTTCCTTTTTGTGTTCAGTAAGGGGGTTAAACTTTTGGACAAAGGGTTGAACAAGTTTGTATCCAATCTTGTAATTTTATTTGAGGTTATAGAGATTGTGATTTGTCCAGGTGACATGGTCACCGAAAATACTATATTCGCATCTGTGCTTGGTACTTGCGTTCGACGGTCGGTTGGTTATCTCAAGTTGGTTGGCCTAATTTTCCGCTATGGTCAATTTAAGATATGGTATCATAGTGTGGTATTGGCATTTTTGGTCCTAACATCTGGTATCAGAATATACGAAGGTTTGGTTCATTCTGGTTTGATGCTAACATCTGGTATCAGAGCTCTCAAGTTCAGGAGAGGAAAGCTGCAATCATGTGTACGGAGCCGATGAACATACCTATTATCACTCTATAGGAGGGAACTGGACGATTTGATGGAGGACCTAATATGGTACATGGATTTGCATGGTCCGTTGGAGGGCGACAGTACCAAGCCATCGGATAAGTCTGTTGACGAAAAAAGAAGATTGGATCGGAAGGCCGTCCACAATGGTTGGAGGATTCGATGTTTATCACATCTCCATATAGAGTTCTACAAAATGAATAAGGAACAAGCTATATTTGTTGTTTGAACAAAAAATGGCTGGCAATAAGGTGTTTTTAATTCGCCAACTCGCCAACTCGAAGTACATGGAGGGTGCCTTAGTGGCACAACATCTAAACGAGGTTCAGGATATCATCAATTATTTGTTTGTTATGAAGATGTTGATTGATGGTGAGCTTAAGGCCCTTCTACTTTTGAGTTCTCTACAGAAAAGTTGGGAGACGGTGGTTCGGTGAGCAACACCGCGCCTGATGGAGTATCACAATGGAGGCAGTCAGAAGCAGCTTGTTGAGTGAGGAGGTTTGGCATGAGCAGTTTGTTAAATTGTTATAGGAGTCTATTCTGGTTTCTTACTACGAGAAATGAAGACTCAAGTCGCAGGTGAGGACACGGAGGAGTTCTCAGGATTTAACGACTGTGGACCGTAAGGAAGGCTGCTATCACTATAGAAAAATAGGGTCATTTTAAGAAGAATTGTATGAAGCTCAAAGTTGAAATGGCTAAAGGGAAGGATGATCGTGAGGATCTCATGATGTTTGGACATATCATCATCGCAGCTACTGACAAAAAGGAACCTTGTGGCACGTGTCATGACGACGATTGGGTTATAGACATGGGACGTCGTATCATGCCACTTCGTATATAAGGATCTTCACATTATACCGATGTGGTATATGTGTGGACATGTGAAGATGGACAACATGGGTATGGCTACAGTTGTGGGCATCAGTGATGTGCAATTAACAATGGAGCTCGGCGAGAAGCTCATTTTTAAAGGGGTGCGACATATACCGAGTTTGTGCCACAACTTGGTTTTGGTAGGAGTATTGACGGATGATTTTGTCACAGTACGTTTGGTTACAAAGATTGGATGCTTATAAATGATTCCCAACAACTGGCTTGATGAAATATATGTTGTGGTATATATTAGGGGTGAGCGTCGGTATAATCGGTCGGTATTTGGCCAAATTTTTCGGTACTTTTTTAAATCGGTATCTAAAAAATCAATACCAATATCGTACCATTTAGAATCGGTTTTTTCGGTTTCGATTAAATCGTTATTCCGTCGATTTTTGTTCGGTATCGGTATTTTACCAATTAACATTTGATCAATCAACACACTTAATATTTTAGAACCTCTTAACGTATAATATTTTTTTTTTTACTTTTCTGGAAGCATTAAATTTTAAAGCCAAGGCTCTATCAACCAAACAATTAATCAAAATTATGAGAACAATATGTAGCAAGTCGCAAACACCTAAAAATGAGCTTAAAAGATCAAATGCGGTCACTAAGTTTAATCTTTAATATAAGTTTAAGAAACCAAAATTCACTTCAAAATTTTATGAGCACAAAAATATAAGCTCAAAAGATCAAAACTAAATTCTTAGCATTCTTAACATAACTTCAAGTCCACTAAAGTCAATTCTAAGTTCTAAAAAACTGACAAAAAAATAGATAAAAATAAAAATTAGTAGTATAAATCATGAACAACATTCTAAAAAAGTATATATATATATATATATATATATATATATATATATATATATATATATATATATATATATATATATATATATAATCGGTTCGGTTCGGTATTTTCGGTATGGTATTACACTCAAACTTCTACCACTACTATTATACCATATTTTAGTCGGTTCGGCAATTCGGTATCGGTATATAATTTTGGTTCGGTTTTTCAGAATATTTTTAATCGGTATTCGGTCAGTTTTTCGGTATCGGTCAATATTTGCTCACCCCTAGTATATATATAGGCTCAAGCCACTGAGATGTACATGGAGGCCACAAATATCGGATGAAGGCTCGAGGGATATTAGACATGCGTGAATCATCAAAAACTTGCTTTAAGGGTCTTCGAGATGTTTTAAGGGATACAAAAGATTCGGCTCGTCATGACAAACCGATAAATGGTGATGAGTTAAAGATTGCGGGTCAGTCTGTCGGTCCTATTAAAGTTGGTCGGCCTCCATGATGGGATTGTTCCATGTATCCGATTTTGGTGACATGTGATTTTCTAAAGCTTCATGGAGCAACATTAGTTTCAGCAATTCGAAGTGAAGGAGGTGATCAAGATGTGCAATAAACTCAATCCGAGACAGAGACATATCTATTCACACGGCTCGACAGGAGTTGTGTTAAGGCAACTGTAGAGGGGGTGAAGAGAGTACAAGGGAATATACCCAATAAAAATTAGCAACTAAAAATTAACTAGCAATTCAACAAGCAAATATTAAAAATAGATAGCGTTAAGAAGTCACAAACGCAAAGAATGTGATGTATACCTGTGTCCTTCGTGGAAGGAAATCCATGTTGGATCAGTCAAAGTTGTTTAGTACTTAGTCTTTTGTTAACAAGCCTTATTTGTTAGTGTCATGCAAGTTGTTTTGTTTTATTATTCCACTAGTTTAGCACTTTGTTAGGCATGAAGAACATAGGGGTGCATCCTTATCTTTCTAGTTACATTGTAAGGCAATATATGCCAGAACTTTGCTTTGTATCTAATAAGAAGTATTCACTAGACAAAGAGAGCTTTATGTGTTAGTGTTTAAGTCTTCAACAATTCTACTATGAAAGACACTCAAGGGCCTGATCATAAGAGAGAGTGTTTGAGTGAAACACTGTGAGAGAAAGAGTGCATGAGAGATGTCATTACTGAAGGGAGCAATTTTGCTCATCCAAGTATCCTTAAATTCGACACGGGACTATGATCATTGAAGCATGCTAATAGAGAATCTTTTGAGGTCAAAGGAGTACTGAGGCCTCATTAAAACAGGTTTTTCTGAGCCACAGATGGGGGAGAGGTGATGACTACAACTCAGAGAAAAACTTTGGAGGAATTGAAGTTGAAGGATCTCAAGGGGAAGAACTATCTGTTTCAGTCAATTGACAAGACCTTTTGAAGACCATTCTTTAGAAGGACACCTCCAAACAGATGGGATTCTAAGAAGAGGAAGTATCAGGGAATATGAGAGTAAAGTGAGCTCATCTCCAGGCTTTGCGATGTGATTTTGAAGTGCTAGGGATGAAGGTGGGGTAAACAATTACAACAACTTTTCAAGGATCGTGCTTGTGGCTAATGGCATGCGAAATTATGGAGAGGAGATGCCAGATGTGAAGATTGTTGAAAAGATTTTGCGCACCATGACTGAGAAGTATAACTATTATATCGTGTGTTCCATTTAAGAGTTGAAGGACATTGAGCAAAAGTTACGAAATAATGGAGGTGATGAACAAGCCCTGACAATTTTCGTTAAAGATACTGTTGGTGGTAGAGGAAGAGGATGTACAGTTTCCTTTCAAGATACTGTTGGTGGTAGAGGAAGAGGACATGGAGGCTTCAGAGGTAGGGGACAAGGTAGAGGAAGACAACCATTTAATAAGACCATTACGGAGTGCTATAAGTGCCATGCGTAGACTTGTCAATGGATAGTCAAAAATTAGAATCCAATCCGCTTCCGTATCCGAACTTTCGGATATTATCCAAAATTTCGCATATCGGATTCGGATATCCGAATATTTTTTTGAATATTATCTTTTTTTGGATACGAATTCGGATATCGGATTCGGATATCCAAAATTTTATATATATTATAGTACTTATATATATATTTTAATATATTATAGTATAACGCATATATAGTATATATTAATTACTAGAGAAGATTAAAGGATTTTATTCTCAACTGACTTTTACATAATTCAATTCATTTATTACTTCTCTACCTTTATATTAAAATATAATGTAGATATAATAGTAATATATATTAATTATAATTTACAACAAAGGATAATAGGGCTAAAATATGTAGAGAAATATATGGCCGCCTCAAATTGACCATTTTTGGAATTTAAATAGAAGATGAATGGGTTCAAATAGAGCAATATGTGGAGCTAGTCAGCTGAGCATTCTTGAAAATTTTAACAGTAGATGAAAGGGCTCAAATAGAACCATTGAATTTGGTTTTCGGATATTCCGATAACAACTAAACTTTTAATATTTTGGATTTTGGATTTCGGATATTCGAATAAGTACATTCGAATTTTTAGCTGGTCAGATCAGATATTATCCGATATCCGCTAATAGACGGATACAAATTCGAAGTGTCAAAAGAGAGATCCGTTCGCATATTGGATTGGATTAAGATATTACAAAAATAAATGGATACATGTAGGAATATTGCCCTATCTGTACCGATAAGCATCCATTTACAGCCCCAACCATATGTTAGGGAACTTTCAATGCGAGTGCCCTAGTTGGACAGGAATTCAAATTATGCTGAGATGGATGAAGAGAGTGGGATGTTGCTTATGTCATAGGTTGAACTATATAACTCAGAGACGGAGGCTGTGTGATTTCTCGACTCAGGTTGAAAAATGATATTTGTGGGAACAAAAATTGATTCACATACATTAATGAATGCTTCAAGCAAAGGATGAAACTCAGGAACAATATAAGAATGGCTGTTACTGGTAAGGGAATTATAAGGCTTAAGGTGAATAGGATCACACAAGTAATTACAGAAGTATTCTACATACCTGAGCTAAAGAACCTGCCTATCATCGGGCAGCTTCAAGAGAAAGGCCTTGCAATTATAATTCAGGAAGGAATGTGTAGGTTGTATCATCCAAGAAGAGGCCTTATTATGCAATATGAAATGACGACAAACCGGATGTTCTTACTTTTGGCAACTGTACTTGAGGTGGTGCCAAGAGACTCCAATTGTCTGTAAGCAAGTTCAGAAGATGTGACGCACTTATAGCATTGTCGGTTTGGCCATTTGAACCTCATATGTCTGAGAAAACTTCAATATAAGAAGTTGGTGAAAGGGTTATTTGTTCTCAAGACCACAAGTCAAGTGTGCACAGATTATCTAGTGGGAAAGCAACAACAAGAGACTATACCAGAAAAGAGTGCATGGAGGGTTTCTCAAAGGCTGCAACTAATTTACTCTGATATTTGCGGACCAATCTCACCGATTTCCAATAGCAAAAAGTGGTACCTTATGAGCTTCATTGACGACTTTAGGAAAGAAATTGGATTTTATTCTTGTATGAAAAGTCATTGGTTTTTGGTGTGTTTAAAATTTCTAGAGTTTAGTTGAGAAAGAAACTGGTGATGTTATAAAATGCTTGCGTACAGATAGGGGTGGTGGATACACATCCTTTGAGTTTAACCATTTTTGCAAGGTTAATGGTATTCAGAGGCAACTAACTATGGCATATACTCCGAAACAAAACGAGGTGGCTGAGCAGAAGAATTGGACCATGATGAACATGGTTCGAAGCATGTTGTCTGAGAAGATGGTACAAAAGGAGCTTTGGCCGGAACCAACAAATTCGAGTGCCCATGTCTTGAATAGAAGTCCCACTCCGTGGATGGTTCAACCGCAGAAGAAGCATGGAGCGGCATTAAACCAGCTGTGGATTACTTTCGTGTGTGGGGCATGTACATATTCCAGATGTAAGAAGGGTGAAGCTAAGTGATAAGAGCTTTTCATGTGTATTATTGGGTATGAGCAAAGAATCCAAGGGGTACTGGCTCTATGATCATGTGTCAAGACGTATTGTAGTGAGTCGGGATATAGTGTTCGAAGAAAACAAATGTTGGGATTGGGGTTACAGTGAAGTAGAGAAGAAGTTGGTCGGGAAAGAAGATGAAGAAGGGCTTAATGGTGAAAGTGGGCTAGAAGATGAGAATAGGGAAGACGTAGCAGCTGATGGAGCCTAAGAAGAGGAAAACAATGGTGTTGAAGCTACTGAGAATGCACCAGTGAATTCTTCTATGCCGATCTTGGAGGAGATAAGAATAAGCAGGCCTCCGCCATACTTGGATGATTATGTAAGTGGAGAAGGACTATGGTTATTGGAAGAAGAAGACGTAAACAATTTGGTCCTCTTTGTTGCATTCGATCTAGTAACATTTCATAAAGCAATCAGATGCTCAAAGTGGAAAGAAACCATCTATCAAGAGATTAGTTCCACTGAAAGAAACGGTACATGGGAATTAGTAGATCTGCATGTTGGTGCTAAGAAAATTGGAGTTAAATGGGTGTTTATAACAAAGCTGAATGAGCACGGTGAAGTTGAGCTCTACAAAGCACGTCTTGTGCTGAAGGTTATGCACAAAAGCAAGTTATTGACTACATTGAAGAGTATGCTCCAGTTGCGAGGTGGGACACCATTAGAATGGTGATTGCTAGCTCTTGCCGCATACAAAGGTCAGAATATCTTTTAGCAAAATGTAAAGAGTGCTCTTCTTTAGGGCGAGTTGACGGGGGACGTGTCTTTAGAGCAGCCTCAAGGTTATAAAAGGACGTGTTTGTAGAGCAGCTTCAAAGTCTATAAATTGAAGAAGACACTATGGCTTCAAACAAGCGCCAATAGCATGGTATGACCGGATCGAGTCTTATTTCATAAGAGAGGGTTTCAAAAAATGCAGCTTTGAACACACATTTTCGTTAAGTATGGAGAAGGTGGTAAACTACATGTTATTAGTTTATATGTTGATGATCTTATTCTTACAGGTAGTGATGTGGGGATGGTTGAGAAGTTTAAACAATATATGATGCATGAGTTTGAGATGAATGATCTAGGGAAGATATGATACTTCCATGGAGTCGAGGTTTTGTAGAATGAAGATGGTATAAATATCAGTCAAAAGAAGTATGCTCCAGATGTCTTGGAGAGGTTCGGCATGGCAAACAACAATATGGTCAAAATTCATGTTGTTCCAGGGGCGAAGTTGCCTAAAAATAAGAAAGGCACAAAAGTTGATGTTACAGCCTTCAAAAGAATTGTAGGGAGATTGATGTATTTGACGATAATTAGGCCGAATTTGATGTATGTTGTGGGCTTGATCAGTTGTTATATGGGGAGCCCCACTGTGATACATTTGGTAGCTACAAAAAGAGTACTTCGGTATGTCAAAGGCACGACAGACTTGGGGATCATGTATAAAAGAAGTACCGATGGAAGTAATTCTACTTGGTTGCAATGACAGTAACTATGCAGGCGACTTAGATGATAGGAGAAGTATTTCTGGATATGTGTTTGAGTTCGGGAGTAGAGCAATTGCTTGGTCATCTAAGAAACAGCCTGTTGTGACCTTGTCCACCACTGAAGTAGAATTTGTGAAATATTGATTTTTAGGTGCTGGGGATTTTCAGGAGATTTCCGGCCATTGGCGTGCAATCGGCGAGCAGGCCTCTGCCGGCGGCTAGGGCGGCGTGTTTGCTCCGGCGAACGGTCAGGTAAGTGTCAGGTAGGTCCCACGCCTCCTCTGATCGGTTTTCTGTGCTGTTGGTGGTCTTTTGCAGGTCGTTCTCTCTTCTCCGGCGAGGTTGGAAAACACTTCTGGCTTCATCTCTCCCGCTGGGCTGATCTCCTGGAATGGACGGGGACCACCCCCCCCCCCCCCCCCCCCCCCCCCCCCCCCCCCCCCCCCCCCTTGGGCGGGGTGGCTGGGCCATCTTCATCGGAGGTTTCTGCCGGCGATCTACCTTCTGGCGTATCTCAGTTCCGCTCGTCTTTCCCTTCTGGGAGGCGGGGCCCTTTGACTATACTTCGTAGGCCAACGCCACCATGGACTGCGGAGCAGCTGTCTCTCATCGGCCAACCAGCGCCCAATCCACAGCCTTCTTCTCCAGTGATGGCCGGACGGGACGTGAGTTCCGCTCTTTCGACTGGAGGCTTAATCTTCGCAGCTACTCCGCCGACCCCGGAGGACTTGGAGATAGGTCTGCTTAGTCTTCCGGTGGAGATCCGCCGGGCGCGGTCGTGGCCGGATCTATCTCCTCCGGCTCCTACGGAGTCTTTCGGCGGCCCTCCGGCGGCCCCTTCGGGGACGTTGATCCGACCTGGAAATACGTGCCTGGGAATTCGCGCAGACCAGGCGACCGTTGCTGGTTCCCTGGCGGTCACAGCTGGAGGAGACCACGTGGGGGTGGCCCCCACGTGCATTTCTTTGGTTGACTGCTCGGTTCAATCGGCGACCAAGGAAACCCTTCCTACTTCGCTTCAACCGTTGGATATTTCGCCAGCTGGAATAGTCCCATCCCCTGGCCCTGCGATGGAGATTGAATTTTCAAAGGTGGACTTCCCTGAATTGCCACATGGGCAGACGCTTGCAAAGAAGAATCCGGCTGTTCTCATGGGTAACTCGAAACCCGATCTCACTAAAACTCCTCAGCAACAGAACTTTAATTCCCTAGCGAGTCAACCCAACACTCACTCGAAAACCATTAACACTCTTATTCCCAGCAATTTAGACACGTCTGCTGATACGCAGGTTCAACACAGACACGAACCAAATATATCCAAAATATCCTTTGCGGATATAGTGCGACCTGATTGTGCCAGGGACACAAGCGATATTGTCCATGATGTGCCTCTGGACAACCCCAATGACACGGACACTGACATGGATCGGGAGGAAGGTCAAGATATCAATATCTATTTCACCTCCCTGGAGGGAAGATCTCTAGCGACACCGTTCCTGTATACGCTAATTTTCAAATTTACGTCGGGATGCCCGAAACTTTCTCGGGTACAAGAATGTGTGGCAAGATGGGGCCTCTCTGGAAACTATACGGTAGCTCCGATGGACGCTAGACATATAGTGTTACACATGTCTTGTGCGGAAGATCATAAAATAGCATGGACCAAAAACATTTTAAGAATTGATACTTTCCCGGTTAAAATCCTGAAATGGACACCAGACTTCAACTTTAAGGACGAATCGTCTATTGCATCGGTTTGGGTTACGTTCCCAAATCCTCCATTGGAATTCTTTGTCCCATCGGCGATTAAAAGAATAGCGAACTCTTTTGGAAAATTCCTTCTTTTGTCGGATGAAACTAGGAACTTCACTAAAGCCAACTATATTAAAATCTGCATGGAATTGGATATTGCAAAAGAACTCCCACATAGTATCAATGTCACGATTGGGAACAAAGTTTATATTCAACCCGTGGTTTATGATAATAATGTCTTATATTGCAAACATTGCCGCTTACGGGGACACAACATTAAATACTGCTTCAAAGCGAACCCGGAGCTACGAAGGAAGACCAGGAATACTCGTGATATGGGCAGAGAAAAGAAAATCGGCGAGAAACTCCTGCCAACTTCGGGACTTCAGAACGAGGACTCTATCTTGGGAAGGCCAAACCAACATACTCATTTCCAAACTCCAGGAGATTCGAGCAGGGGCAAAAGTCAATCCAACAAGGCTGATAACTCAGGTAAAACAGGAATTAATATCTCTAATAAATTTGATATACTTTTAGCGGAGAATATGGGTACTGCGAATTCTTGTGATGATGGTCAGGTGGAAGTAGAGACTAGGGGAACATCTCCAAATGCGGATCTGAAATCTGATGGCAACTCTGGGGCTAACTTGGGATACGGGATTGAACAAGAGGGTGGCAATGTAGCAGCTAGACCGGAGCTGCTTGGGGACAACAGGGAGGAATCAACCAACACCCTGAGATCGACCAAACTTAGCTTGGAGGAGAGCCACTCAACAAAGCCATCAGCGGAGGCTCTGGACATCCCGGCAGAACAAACTGATGATTCGGATGAGGACAGTAAGCTGGACCTTTCGTACTCGGGAGAGGAAGAGCAGGATTCTTCGTGTGGGGAACAGGAACCGGAGTCGGACAGTGAGCATGGTCAGGATATCGATCTGCCGATAGACAAAACGGAGCCCGAAACATCTAACGATTCATCTTTCGCCCAGGAGATTAATTCGAGGAGTATCAATCAATTAATCGGCATGACTCGCGATTACCGTCTTGGAGCGCAATCTGTGGAGTCGGGAGAGCCCCCGGATGTGGAATTAGCGGCGATCAAGGCTTTCAAAGCTAAAAGCAATAAACGTATAGCGGCAGAAGCGGCAGCGGCCAAAGCTAAGGGGTCAAAAAATAAAGCCAGGCAGACAGAGTTGAAAGACAAGGAGATTACGAAAAGAGCTAACCGGAAGAGGGAGGCGATTGACTTTCTCAATGAGATCGTTGCGGGGAGGACCGCCGCTTTGCAGGCGGATACTGATCAGATCAATAAGCCGGTCACTCGGAAAATGAAACAGACAACAACAAACAAGCAGGGGAAGCAAAAATTGAAAGGCAGTAGAGAGGAACCAGCGTTCACCACTAGGAGTCACAGGAAACCCAGCCATAGAGCAGTCGAGGAGATGGGGAAAGAATTTCAAGGCACTGAGGAAGAGAAGAACATGCAGGGAGACAATAGCTTTGATGAACTGGATCAAATCAGCGAGGAAGAATGGGCTCTCGCGGTCGAAACCACCACTATGATGGGACTCTTTCCACCACAGACAGCGAAGAAGACTGTAGAAACAGCACAATCCGGGGGCGGACTAGGCAATATCAGCACCAAAAAGAAGCACAACCAAAGCAAAGATACTACTACATCTATCCAAACCAGGCGCCAATCAGGTGCTAAAATCCAAACTTCTGGTCCTCTTAATGTTTAAAACCATCGTTTGGAATGTTCGTGGCATTAGAAGTCAGAATACCAGAACCTATCTCAAGTCGATGAACCAGAAACACAACCCGGATCTTTTGGCGATCCTGGAACCGAAAATTGAGGCGGACAACATTAATGATCTGGCTATGGAACTTCATATGACGAACTTTATACATGGGGGTGATAACAACAAATTTATCTGGCTTTTTTGGAATAGGGAGATCAGCCTGGACATTGTGGAGGTTCATAGCCAATTCATCTCATGCATGATCGGGGACCCGAGAGTGGGACACAGAACGCTAGTCACTATTGTATATGCGAGCTGCTCTCCTATCGAGAGACGGGAGATCTGGGCGAGTCTTCCACCCACGGCTGAACGGCTGGGTCTTCCATGGCTGATTGCGGGTGATTTCAACACGGTTGCTGCTGCTGCGGAAAAGAGAGGGCCGAACACCATCAACCGGAAAGGGGTTGCGGAGTTCAACAAATTTATTTCTGATGCGGGTCTTGTGGATGCTGGATTTCAGGGAGCGTGGTTCACTTGGTGCAATGATCTCACCCATAATCCTAGAACCTGGGAACGTCTGGATCGTGTGATGTACAATGACAGGTTTATTCTCACCATGCCGCTGGTCACAGTGTTACACCTGCCTCGCCTTTATTCTGATCACGCCCCGCTCCTCATCCATACCACCGATACGTCCTCCAACCATGCCCCGTTTCGATTTCAACGGATGTGGACTGCTCACCCGAGCTTTATGGAGTTTGTTTCCACTAATTGGAAACTGGAATACCGGGGACAGCCTCTCGAGGTTCTTCACAGCAAACTCAAACGGCTTAGAGAGGCGCTCCGGGTGTGGAATTGGGATACCTTTGGGGATCTTAGAACTAGAAAGAAAGCTCTTCTTCTACAGATTGATTCTTTGGAGTTGGAGCTACAAAGGAGTTGGAATGAGAACTCGGGCCAGATTTTAACGAAGACTAAGCGGGATTTGGAGGACGTGCTGGGCTTGGAGGAACAACTGCTACAGGACCAAGCTAGGGTGAATTGGATCAAGGAGGGAGACCGGAATTCTAGCTTCTATCATGCCACCATTAAGGCGCGCGCTACCAACAACAGACCCAGATTGTTCGAAGAGGACGGTACCATTGTGGAGGACCAGGTATTTATGAATAGAGCTATTTTACATTTTTCTAACTTTTTTCAAGCAGAAAATACGCTCTCTCCGGTAGAGTTCCTCGACTGTACCCCGACTCTGGTTTCGGACGAGCAAAACAGGGAGCTATGTGCGGTCCCTATGGAGGAGGAAGTGGAAGGTGCGATTAGAGCACTGAATCCGAAGAGTTCTCCTGGACCGGACGGATTCACGGGATATTTCTATGCTCATTGTTGGACCATTATTAAAGACGACATCATGGCAGCCGTTAAAGATTTCTTCCTTGGGATAGAGCTTCCGCAAGGTATCACTTCCGCTAACATTATCCTCTTTCCGAAAATTTCAAAACCCACCACGTGTAAAGATTTTCGCCCTATAAGCTTGAGCAATTTTTCTCATAAAATAATTTCAAAAATCTTGGCGGATAGACTGTCTTTGGTGCTTCCTTTCATTATATCTAGAGAACAATCGGGTTTCGTTAAAGGTAGAAGTATCCATGAGAATATTAGTATGGCACATGAGATTATCGACACTATTGATAAAAAGGTGATAGGGGGCAATATAGCGATTAAACTGGACATGTCTAAAGCCTATGATAGGGTGAATTGGAGTTTCTTGATTAAGGTTTTAAAGAAACTGGGCTTCAACAATATCTGGATTGATCTTATATTCAGGAACATCTCTAACTGCTGGTACTCTATTTCGATCAACCGCAAGACTGGCGGTTATTTTAAGTCGGGTAGAGGTCTTCGGCAGGGAGACCCTCTATCTCCGGCCCTGTTCATTATTGCTCATGATATTCTTAGCAGGAAAATCTCTGATCTTAGCCTTCATGGGAGAATCAAACATTTCACTGGACGGAGAAACGGTTTGCACATTTCTCACCTATTTTATGCGGATGATAGTCTAATTTTTATTAATGGTGGCATGGAAAGTGTTGAATGTCTTATGTATAATCTCAAAACTTATTCTGACATCTCAGGGCAAGTTATAAATTTTAATAAATCTTCTCTCATTGTTTCCTCTAAACAGCATATGATTAATCAAGCGGAGAGCATTGCGGATAGCACTGGGCTAAATATTACTTACCTTCCTGTTAATTATCTTGGGATTCCTTTGTTCAGAGGAAGGGCTAAAGTGGATTACTTCCAGGAATTAGAGGATAAAATAAAGAAGAAAATCTCGGGATGGCGGAGCCGGTTACTTTCCTTCGGAGGTAAAATCACCCTTATTCAAAGTGTTCTAACTGCTCTTCCTATTCATGCTCTTTCAGTGATCAAAGTCCCGAACAAATATCTTAGCAAAATTGAAAAAGTTATGGCGGCTTTCTTATGGAACTCAAGGGAGAGACAACGCAGAAAATGGGTCTCATGGAAGAATGTGTGCAAACCTAAGGAGGAAGGGGGACTAGGCATCAGATCGTTGGTTCAGGTGATGCAAAGTCTCCAAGCGAAAAGATGCTGGGTTCTCATCAAAGGGGAAAGTGTTTGGGCACAATACATGACCAGAAAATATAGGGATCCCACGGGTAGCAATTTCACCCAACCTTATTCCCCGTCGGCTCTTTGGAAAGCTATGATGGTTTGTTTAGACAAAGTTAAAGCCCATGGTCTTTGGGTAGTCGGCAGAGGCAACGTTCGGATTTGGGGAGAAAACTGGAGTGGCCAGACCATCCCCAAACCTCCCAACATCAGGTATGTCCCGAGCATTCGTCAAATTATCTCTACTCCTTATATTCGATCTAGAACAGGGGCCACGGTGGATGCGCGGAGACTTCTCCCTCAGGTGGCTAGGGGAATTCTCAACAACATAATATTATGCGATGTCCCGGACAGGTTGGTGTGGACACTAACTCCATCAGGTGAATTTGAGACTAAATCCTACTGGGATCACTATAGAATCAGGTATCAGCCTTTCAAATGGGCTTCTTTCTGCTGGAATAAATTTATTCAACCAAAAATTGGAGCTTTTATGTGGAGGCTCAGTCGCAATGCCATCCCGGTGGATGGCAGGTTGCGTATGATGGGAATTCAGCTAGCCTCAAGGTGTGTGTGTTGCCACAACCCGATGGAGGAAACAATTGACCACTTGTTAGTGCGTAGTGAGACAGCCTCATCGGTCTGGGCTCATTTTGCGGATTTTTTCCGCATTCCCCTCGGGGCGGACAACATCAACCATCTAGCGGAGGTTTGGCTGGATAATATTTCCTTAACTAACACGATTAATGTTTGCAGGAACATCACCTTTTGCACGTGCCTATGGGAAATCTGGAAACAACGTAACAAGATTATTTTCGACAAAGGTAAGCGGAACTACAAGGAAATCACTTATCGGGTTACTATGGCAGTCCAACACAGCATTTTGGTCCACAAGCTAGACACGGGGGATTTGCTCGGGGGCGCATGGGATCAGGCCACCATCAGCAGCAGGGGAGGTCGGGCTCGCGGCAGCTCCAGGGACGCACGGGACGCTGATCTTGGCATCAGTGAGCCAGATAGGGGAGGGGCGCTGCTGCTCCAGGCCTGGAATGGCAGCAACACGGTGGCGGCTGCTCGGGGCAGCGGTTATGGCGGTGATCAGGTGCGGGGCGCGGACAACAGCAGGCGGGACTCGGACAATACTGGTGGCAGGGGGCTGCATAGGAGGACGACGACTGTGCCCAGGTGGTGCCCTCCTAACGTTGGCCTGAAACTCAATGTGGCGGGCCACTCGACAACGGGGGCTAGCACGGCGGTTGGCGGCATTGTCCGGGATTCCATGGGGAATTTGATTATGGCCTTCCATAGGTCAGTTCGTCCAGGTAGTTCAGCTCTCCCGGATGTGGATGCGGTGATTTGGGGCTATCTCTCTGTTTGGATACCCACGTAGATCTGGCTATATTGGAGACGTCCTCGGTTCAGTTATTCAACTTACTGATGGGGAAATCCAAGACTCCGTGGATGATGGTTTATAGCTTCCGTAAAATTAGGAGCATGATATCTTCCAATACCGAGGTAGTTCTTTGTAAGATTGAGGCGAACGGCGTGGCAAAAGATCTGGCTAATCTAGCTCGCAGCTCCAGGGAGGCGAAGATCTTCTCCCACACCTCGGAACTTCCTTCGGCTATTGGTACGGCGGTAGTTCGGGATTTACGGGATACTTAGTTTTGCCAGGCTGTTGTTTATTTGGTGTTGTATTTTCATTTTGCATGGCCTTGCCTGGGACCATCCTTTTGGTTTTAATTTTCTCACTTGGGTTAGCTCCCAAGTGTTTTGTGCTCCCTTTGGAGCTGCTGCTGTTGGTTGGCGTGGGCTTTGGCCTCACACTTTGTAGGCGTGTGG
This sequence comes from Iris pallida, assembly GCA_029216955.1. Lineage (NCBI taxonomy): Eukaryota > Viridiplantae > Streptophyta > Magnoliopsida > Asparagales > Iridaceae > Iris > Iris pallida. Next base: position 51,893 of record JANAVB010006247.1, read on the forward strand.
GGGACCCCAACGCCATTGGAGCTTCCTGCTCCCTTTTGCTTCAATAAAATTTTTCTTTCTGTTAAAAAAAAGAAGTAGAATTTGTGGCTGTTGCCTCCAGTGCATGTCAGTATGTTTGCATGAGAAGAATTTTGGAAAAACTTGTAGAAGCTCAGATTGGAAGCACTGTGATACTTTGTGACAATAGCTCCACTATCAAGCATTCAAAGAATCCGGTGCTTCATTGGAGAAGCATACATATTGACATAAGATTCCATTTTCTTCGTGATATTACTAGAGATGGTATTATGAATCTTGTTCATTACGCTACTGAGGAACATGTGGCGGATGTGATGACGAAGCCTTTGAAGCTTGATATGTTCTTGAAGCTCAGACAATAGCTTCGTGTGTGTGGAGTGCCAAAAGAAACTGTATGCAGATTGCATAGTAGTTTAGGGAAGGAATTTCTTGAATCAGTCAAAAGTTTTTTAGTGCTTAGTCTTATCTTCTGTTAATAAGCCCTATTTGTTAGGGTCATGCAAGTTGTTTTGATTTATTCTTCCACAAGTTTACCACTTTGATAGGCATGTAGAACATGGGTGCATCCTTATCTTTCCAGTTACATTGTAAGTATATATATGCCTGAACTTTGCTTTGTATCTAATAGGAATTATTCACCAGAAAAATAGAGCCTTCTTGGTTAGTGTGTAAGTCTTCAACAATCTAGTCCCAGGTACCCTTATCTGGTATTAATCCATTATTTGGGATAGCAGTACACCACAAGCTTTAATCCGATGAGCTTGCTAACTTCCTACAACCACAAACTTTGATCCAAAGAGCTTGTCGACTTCAACAACCTTGTGCTTTGATTCGAGGAGCACGCCGACTTCAACACTGGTAAAATAAAGTGAACATGGTGTTCCAAACTTTTACAACACCTTCAAAGACTTCTAACCAAGATCGCACTTGGCATTAGAAGGTTAATAGAGAGTTTTTGTTGGTGATTAGAAGGTTAAGGCTCGAGAGATAACATAATGAAAGTGAACTAGATTGATTAAGTTGATGAAAAATGAGTGCAATGCTTTAGTATTAATAGGGGTGTAGTGTCACATCTCGTGCCAGCATGTTAGGGTACGGGTCGCAAGCACGTCCAGCCTACGCCGCAGAATCACCGGTAGTTAGCTGCCAAGATCTTAAAAATAATCTAATGATCATATCACTACCACTTAACTAAGGGTATTTTTTATTTTATTTTATATTATATATATATATATATATATATATATATATATATATATATATATATATATATATATATATGAGCTGGAGTGGGACAGAATGGGGCGTCCCATGCATGAAAACTCACCGGCTAGGGCAACCGCGGGCGGTCGAGGACCGGCACCATTCTACAACGGGTATAAACGACGGCTGACCACGCGGCCCGTCGTGCGGCGTCCAATGGGCGTTGGGAAGACGTAGTAAGGACGTCGTACGCATAGAACAGGTTGCTGGGCAGTACCGGCTGTCGTAGGCGTCGTGAAGACGTCGGGGGCGCCTTCGACGTCGTGGGCTGAGCAAGGCGTTGAGTTGCTGGCATCGAAAGATGTCGGCCGTCCAGAGAGGCTCTGGAGCGCGCGAAGTGCGAAAAGCGTACGTACCGAGCAATGATGAAAAAGCCCGTGTGGACAGGATCCGCACGAAGAGTCCGAAGCGACATGACGACCGACTAAAAAATCGTGTGCGGGGAGACACACAATTTAACTGGGCTCGCACGTGCTGGAATATATATATATATATTTTTTATATATATATATATTTTATATATATTATATATATATATATATATTAATATTAATATTTGTAAATATAGTGATTGTTGTTTAGTGGACTAGCCTATTGATTAGACCTAATGCTAGTGGACCCAATTAGAATTGACATGACACTTGGATCAACACTTTAAATTAGACTCAATTAAGTCATTCTATTTGATAAATAGGGATTAGTCTAATTACCATAATAGAATTAGATTAGCCTTCATGACAACTTGGAGGGGCAAATGTGACTTTGTGCCTTTGCATGGAGGGGGACTAAGTAGCCGGCACTATTAAGAGGGAGGAGCACTCTATCTTCCTCTTTATTTTTGCTTTTTATCCTCAATTTGGTGTTCTTCTGCAAATTGATTATTCCTTCATCAAATTTCCTTCAATTCCATTCCAATCCTCTTCATTTTCATTCCTTGGAGGAGCCTAGAGCTTGGTGGCTATGAGCACTAGTGGAGGAGGCTAATAGCTTGGAGTTCATGTCCAAATTGTGTCCATCAGACTTTCCATTGGAAATCCATCTTCCAGTAGGTATACATCTCAATTTCTTCTCTACGTAGACTCTAATTATGCATTTTGATCATTAGGACCCATGGACTAGAACTACATATAGGAGAAAGAATTAGGTTCTAATGATCCTTTATGTGGAAGTTTCATTGAGTTTTGTGCCCAATTTGGGGGAATTTCGAGATTGGTGCACCAAGTGTTTGTCATTTGGTAATTTAGATCTATTCAGACTTGTTTTAGTTGTATGTGTCTAGATCTGTGTCCACAATTGGATACAAGTAGGCCGCATCATGATAAGGTATGGTACATAGTCATTTTTTGGGATTTTTTCTCCAACACTTGTGACACACATATCAAATTCTCCATGACACATTGTATTAGCTATATATTGTTCTAATTAGGCTCTAATTTATGTTTTAGATTTTCTCATGAGATTTGGGTAGAGTCGGATAATATTTTGTATAGTTATCTTTGGCGTATCACAAAAGTATCATAGATTGGTGCGATACTAGTGTGATGCACACCAAACGTTTGGTATGGTGCATATAAGTGAGTTTCATATGTGTCAATGTGTAGTATGTATCATATAGTGTGGATATGTATATGTGTGCATGTCATAGGTAAGAGAGTGAATTAGAGTGTCAATTTGAGAGAGTGTGTGTGTGTGTTATTGTTAGTGGTGGCCTAGATAGTTATATGAGCCTATGTATATGTATGGTACCTAGTATCCCTACTCCTATGTGGTATGGACCTAGAAACCTAGGTATGACATAAAAATGATTAGTTTGACTCTAGAAACAGGGTATTGACCAAGTTTGACCATAGAATCGTGAAAATGATCTAGTTTGACTCTCATGACCTAGAATTGACCTAAAAATTAAATTTCAATTTAGATGTGAATGATTATCACTCCAAAACTCCAATTGACATTGATATTCTATATTTAGGTCTTTGAGGCACTGCTACAGATAGGGTTTGATACTTTATCCTAGATTTCAAGCAAGTACATCTCTAATAATTTTTTTGTTTATGATATCTTCTATGTTTCTTGAATCTAGTGTAGATATCCTTGATTACTTGACACATGGTTACATGGATTGGTATTTCTGAATCTCGTTATGAGATGTTATTCCTTAAGTATCTTGGTGTACCTTGTACAAACCTTGTCGTTCTTGTACTTATATGGACACTGATTCTTGAGAAGTCTTTCTACCTTCTCATAGAATCCCGTGTCGTAACGTACATGGTTGGAGCCACTATACCAATCGGGGGCGGAGAGTATTAGTGTAGATATGTGATCATACCATCCTTGTACATATCTTGTTCCTTGAAGAGTGTTAATCATACACCGCACGTATAATTAACCAAGCCTTATCCTTATGCAAGTTCCCAAGCCGATCACATATTGAAGCTAGTGCTCACTCATTTAGATAGTTTATTCTTGATTTTTGTACATGATATTTCCTGCTCATGTATTTACTTATAACATTTCTATATCTTGTTATATTATGATACCTGTTCTATTATCTTGTATTTCTCTCTATTTACTGTTACAGTCTATATTATTTATTAGAACTGTTATTAGAGGTGTGCTTCGCGCCAATCCTGACTGGATATATTTTTTAGATAATTTAGAGGAGGGGTTCTCTACTCACTACAGAACTCAGGATGTAGTAGGTGTAGACTTGGAGACCATGGCTCATGAGGGGCTAGTGCTTGTTGAGGAGGATGATTCTTTTGCTGTAGTTCAGTAGTTGGACAGTTTATTGTACTAGCTTGTCTCCAGTTGGACCATTTTGTTATATCTTTACTTTGAGACTTATTTGGAATATTGTTAGCATTTGGACTTATTTATGAGATGTACTTGACTATAATTTCCTGTTCTCTTTTATATTTGTGCGTTGTTCTTCCTTATAGATTATGTGATTGAGTAACCACATTCATACTATTTATGAAAATGACATTATATCTTATGGATCATTATTGTAAAATAACATAGTAGACCTAGACAATGTTCTATCGTCGATTCTTCAGTGTAGACTGGAGGTACCCATGTCCTTGTGCCCTTACATCGAATACGGGTCATGACAAGTTTTTAGTCGTGGCCCATACAGGTCTTCGAGGTCGCAATTAGTGTGATATCGTGGTGGTACTCAGACTTAGAGTGCTATTACGAGACTTTGTATCATATAGGATATATGCTACAAGCTGAGGGATACTCAATCACAACTAGGAAAACTTCTAATCTCTTTTTTCAATGCAATTATCCTTCTTTGATATTTGATTCTTTGAACTATAACTGTCCTTCCTTGAATATATTCTTTTTGGTGCCATATTGACTTCATTCTTTCGATCCATCTTCAGGATGCCGCCTAAGACGAGCTCACAGCATTTGGGAGCAGCCTCAGAGGGATTTGCAACTCCTCGTGGGCCTGCTCTACTCACTCCTCCAGTGGTTGGTGTATCAGCTGCTTTCGGGGGTCCTCCTCCACCAGTTCAAAGGACTGTCCTAGATGTTGTTGTGGGTGTTCCGCCTCCTCCTCTAGTCTAGGAGATTGTTCCAGCTATTTCTGTGGGTCTTCCTCCTCCACCTCCAGTGTCGATTAATACGGCACAGATGTTCACATAATTCAGGAAGATGTTGGAGGCCCAGAGGGCCAATCTGAGGCACATCAGAGACAGGCAGACATGATGCAACAAGGCATCGAGAGCGCCCACCAGCTCGCTTTGGCTGCAGTAGAGAGGGAAGCTCCATCTCAGCAGTAGGTTGCCCAACTTAGGCCGAGTAATATCCAGGACTTTCAAGAAACTGGAACCTCGGGATTTCAGAAGGACAAAGGGCATCATCTATGCTGATGACTGGCTCAAGGATATCGAGCGTCTTATTGGTTGTCCCATTTTGCCGAGGACTTGAAGGTAGAGGCAGTGGGCTTCAGATATTGGACATCGCTCGTACTTGGTTTAGAAATGAGTTACTTTTTGCTAATCAGGGACCGTCGTGGAAGGTTTTCAAGAACCTTTTCCAGAAAAAGTTCTTCTCTTCGATGATAGATTGGATCTGGTACGACTATTTTAAAACGTCCTGCCATAACCCGTACCTAGTGTTCGGGCACGAGAAGTGGGTACGTCCAGCCTACGCCGCAGTATCGACGGGTAGAACGCTGTCCTAGGTCACATATATCTAACACAGTATAAATGTACCTGTACAAGATATACTCTCCAATCGGAGGATAATATAGAAGATACAACTCAATCACAATTCTAAGATGAAACAACACGATATGATATATATGAAATCTCAAATGAAGATACAAACAGAAGAAAATAAGTCTTAGTGTTTACAACACAAAAGCCTCAACATCCACAAATAATACAACTCAGAAGTCCAACACAAATAACATAATGTAAGCTTAACAGTCTAGTCTAGGCATAATGGTAACATCCTCAACACAAGCTGGAACCTGCTGAGGGTCCAGGTCACATGTGTCGTCTAAGCCGGCTCCGTAATAGGTAGAGCAGAACTCCTCCTCATCCTCTGTAATATTTTCAACAGGTCCAATCAGGACAGGAACGAGCACATATCTCTCAAACAGTTCATATTATGGCAGAAAATATAAAACAAGCAATATAATAAGATACATAAAACGCTGTAAAAAATTTACATGAAAGATAAGATAAATATTTGTAAACTGGAAATATCTATATGGTAAGTAAGAACTGTAAGTGACTAAGTGATTTAGAGCACAAGATGGTTATGTAAACGGCTTGAATTTGCACATGAATAAGCTACAGAGTTGCACATGAATACCAACTTTGAAATTGATCACATAACCACTTCTACTCCCCCTACCCCAATCAATACACAAGGATCTAGGCAAGTTATGTTATTACACATGCTAGTTTATACATGAAGCTCATGTGAACATGAGAGTACATGAGAGCACATGAATAGTGTGAGCACAAGGAGTACATGATGTTCGTAAAAAGTACATCACATGAAGTACCCGATCCACCCGAGGGGGATAACATCTCATGAAAAGATCCATATAGTACCAATCCGTGATAACAACATGACAGCATCAAGTAATGTAGTCTAGAGCAAGAATATAAGTCCTATCAAGTATAAAACGATTAGAGAATGTACTCGCATGATATATTGAACGTCTGATGAGACTAGATGTCCTTACAGGAGTAACTGAGTCCAATTTAGAGCAACACATGTTACAATGTATCCAAGATGTCATAAATAAAGTTTACAATACATTCTACATGATTTTAGGTCATTCTAGGTCAAAGTCAACTCTTGGTCAACTCTAGTCAATAATCTAGTCAAACTAGGCCAACTAGTCTAGGGTTTAGTCAAACTCAAGTCGACAAGTCATATTAGGCCTATCTAGTCAATTTCTAGGTTAAAGTATAGGTTACCTCACGATACTAGGATACCTTAGGATACCAAGGTATTATATAGCCTAGTCTATATAGCCTATAGGTAAATACCATATATATACACTATACCTAGATAACATATACATACATTATATATATATCACATACATATATATATATATAGGAAAGGGAAAGGTAAAGTATATGAGAATGTGTGAGTGTATGTGTGTGTGTACTTGTGAATAGTCGTGTGGGTGTATATAGTATGAACAGATTAGTATGGGTTATGGGTTATGGGTTGCATACATATGTATATGCATACATATATTGAAAGAGGGAAAGGGGTTCAGTCAAGGTACAAGGGTGCGTGTGTGTGTATGAGAGTGTGCTGTGATAGGGTGGACGGTTAACTTTAAAATCAAAACACAAACACCCTCACAACCAACTGAATCATATATATATATATATATATATATATATATATATATATATATATATATATATATATTAAGACACACATATGTATACATAGATATATTAAGACACACATATGTATACATCGATACCTAGGTACATATATCTATATATATAACCAAATTATCATATAAACCTAAACATACACATAAAGACATAACTAAAATTATCAACAAACTTATATATAACATGTATCACTAACCCTAAACTCAGGGAATTGGCTAAACCTCAACTCAAGTACCAGCCCAAAACAAAGCCAAGTATCAGCTAACAAACTTAGTATCAGCTAACACATGAACAAACCCATGAACAACCCTAATTCGAACCCAACAATAAGTGTAAACTGGGAATATGAAAGAGGGAAGAACACTGTGTCACAAAGGGGGTGGCGTTCGTGTCCATATAGTGTCAAGATTGTGTCCAACAAATGTCAAAACCAAGTATCAGAAAACTGTGCATAGCAAGGCTCGTGCACGGGTGTCGAGCCACCTAGGACTCACTGCGTCCAATAAGAAATCTCGTGCTCGTGACATTATCTAGGGAAGATATAGGGCTATGTGTCCAAGTGTCTGCTAGGTGTCCAGGATGTGTCGCGTCCGAGAATGAAAATTGTATCAGTAGATCGAACTCGTGTGCGCACAGTCAGAGCAAAACCCATGCGAGTGCGATTTTTCCCTCGATACGAATCCATTTCTCTTAAAACTTTGTGAGCACGTTGACAGAGGTTGTCCCCACGTGTCCACCAAGTTTCACGCATCCACGTGCCATGTCCAGCGAGTACGAGACTCATGGCAGCAGGACACACACCACAGTGACGAGCGAGCATCCCCGTATCTAAATGTGACACAAAAATGTGTCAAATCCTGCTCATCCCAGGGAAACACAATCCACACACACAGGGCTATAATTTCATGAAATTAGTTTTCTAAAACAGTGAAATCAACTCCTAAGAGTCGTTTCACCAAACACTTATACTACACTCCGACACGCCTCCGATACGTGTACCAAATGAACACTAATCGAAGCCAAACTCTACCAATATCTAGGGTAACCCTAAATGCATGCATCTATGGAGAGAAATCAGGAATTGAAAGGGTTTAGATAACATTACCTATTGAGAGTTGGAATCTCAATGAAATAGCCCCTTCCAAAGCTTCAACACCAAAATCCTATGGTCTAATGCGTCCAATCCTTGATAGCTAGCCCCTAGATACTTATACTTCACATGAGGGATGCAATGAAACTGATTTGGTCCAATTTGAAGAAAATATGAAGAAAAGGAGCAAATTTGGGGAAGAACACAAACTCGGGTTAGGGTTTGCTACAAAGGAGGCAAGTGGGCCACATGATGACTTAAATAGGGGGTGAGAGGCTCTCTTGGCCGACTATATAAAGTGGGATAGGGTTAGGCTAACTTACAAAGGCCCATTACCTCTTCATATGATGTAAAACAATCCCTTTAAGCTAAAGGTCCAAACTAGCTCCTTAATTCAATTCTCCAAATGGTCTTTAATTCATTCCTAGCTAGATTAGAGTCTAAATACTAAATCAAACTAGTTAGCTAGGTCTCCACGGTCATGGTTAGTCTCTAGGCTAAGTTGTTCTAAGGTCACACTAGCAAAAGCTAAAATCACATTACTCCAAATTAAATATTATAAAGATAATCAAAAATTCATAATTACCAAAATACCCTTATTCTAGAAAGTGGTAGTGACACCTCCATCATGAGGGTATGTTAGTAGAGGAGTATGCCATAGAATTCGGTAGGCTGAGATGGTACACAAAGTATATGGTGTGAGATCTAGAGATCCGGGCGAGTCACTTCCGAGAGGGTCTAACCCGGGAAGTAAAGATCCTCATTCAGTCTCTTTACCAGAATTATGCTGAGATTCTTGCGAAGGCACGCAAGGTTGAGCGGAAGTTAGGCTTGAAGCCCAAGAGGGATCATGATTTCTTTGCAGAGGCTAGTAGCAGTACAGGGCCTGCTAAGCGTCCCTAGCTTTAGTAGAGGTCCTTCCAGTCATCGCAGTTGTTTCAGGCTCCAGTTAGGGTACCAGTTCATCAGGCACTACAACAGCAGAGACAGGCACAATAGGCTCCTTCTTGGATTACTACAAGAAGCTCAGCTATATCTCGAAGGTTTTTAGGAAATGGTTGGGAGTATGCTTGTCTTGTGGTGCCGAGGGACATCAACTGAAAGATTGTCCTTTGAACCCTCGTCATGCATCTCAGGGTGCGGTTGCAGCTCATGAAGCAATTACAGCTCAGGGAGGACCGACGAGACCACCTGCAGCATAGCCAGGGGACCTCCACTCCAGACCTTGTAGCAACGTTTTGCTCAACACTAGCAGCAGAGGGGTGTACAGGGCAGGGCATTCGCTATAACGGTCGAGGAGGCTAAGCCTACTGGAGATGTCATCGCAGGTTCAGTTCTTCTTGACTCCATTACAGCTTTGGTATTATTTGATAGTGGTCCTTCTCATAGTTTTGTATCTGTTTTATTTGCTCTCAGGCATCCGATTACTACTAAACCTCTGGATAGGACTTCCAAGATCATGACCAGGGGAGGCATTATCCTGGTTAGTTTTGTTCGCAAGGGGCAGAAAGTTTATCTGGGAGGCTGAATTTGAGTGTGTGTTTCCTTATAGTGCCACTTTCAGGCTACGATATTGTACTCAGGATGGATTAGTTGAATAGGCACTATACTAGTATAGAGTGTAGAGAAGGTAGAGTTTTGTTTAGCCCGCCAGGAGTGCAAGAGTTTGAGTTTGTCAAAGGGATGACAGAGAAGGGCGATGGTTTATCTGTGGAGCTTTAGTGGAAGAGAATGAGTTGCCTCATCCGTTAATAGTAGAGTTTATGGATGCATTTCTATAGGATTTGCCAGGATTGCCGCCTGAAAGGGATGTTAAGTTCTCTATAGACTTGGTGCCAGGAGTGAAACCTATTTCTCAGCACGTCTATAGGATCAACAACAACGAGATGGCTGAATTAAAGAAGCAAGTGGATGACTTGCAGGATAAGGCGTTTATCTGATTCAGTACTTCACCTAAGGGTGCTCCGATATTATTTGTACTAAAGAAGGATGGTCGGTGCGCATGTGCATCGATTACAGGGTATTGAACAACCTCACTATCAAGAATAAATACCCGCTGCTTAGGATTGAAGATCTATTTAATCAGTTGAGTGGCACGAAGGTGTTTTTAAGATAGATCTGAGGTCAGGTTACTACTAGATAAAGGTGAAAAAAGAGGAAATTTCAAGAATGCTTTTCGAACTCGGTATGGCCAGTACGAGTTCACTGTGATGCCATTTTGGGCTGACTAATTCTCCAACGGTGTTTATGAACTTGATGAAGAAGGTATTTCACCAGTACCTTAACGAGTTCGTGGTGGTGTTTATCGATGATATTCTTATCTACTCGAATATGCCAATGGAGCACAAGGAGCACCTGAGGATTGTTTTAGAGACTATCAAAAAGAAGAAGCTATATGGAAAGCTATCGAAGTATGAGTTCTTCCTCGACAAAGAGTTCTTGGGGGCATATTGTGACTGGTGATAGGATTTCAGTTGATCCAAAGAAGATCGCAGTAGTGGAGTATTTGGACTACCCAAAGCTCAGTTGCAGTATTTCAAAGTTTCTTGGATATGGTAGGCTACTATCGGGAGTTTGTACAAGACTTTTCCAGGATTGCAGAGCTGACAACCAGATTTACTAGGAAGGATGTAGAATTTGTATGGTTCGAGGAGTTCCGGGCTGCCTTTGATGAGCTGAAGAAGAGGTTGACGACAACTGCTATTTTGACGTTGCCCTTAGGGACAGGTGGATTCACTATCTATAGTAATGCTTCTAGGAAAGATTTAGGTTGTGTTCCTCAGCAGTGTGGGAAGGTGATTTCCTATGTATCCAGGCAATTACGTCCACATAAGAAGAACTACCTACCCATGATTTGTAGTTGGCAGCGACCATATTTTGCTTTGAAGCTGTGGAAACACTATCTGTATGGAGAACGTGTGAAGAACTTTATAAACCAGAAGAGCTTGAAGTATGTGTTTACCCATAAGAAGCTGAATATGAGGCATCGACGGTGATTGGAGATGATGAAGGGGTTCGATATTTCCTTACAGTATCATCGAAGAAAGGCCAATATAGTAGCCCATGCCTTGAGTAGGTATCCGGTAACTATGTACTTGACTGTAGACCGTCACTTATTGGCCGAGATGGAGAGATAGGGTATCGAGGTAGTGGTTCCTGGGATAGAGATACAGATATAGGGCTTGCACATTCAGTTAGAGTTGGTGGACAGGATCAAGTCGACCCAGCATGAGGATATAACTCTGAGGAGCATCAGAGTTCAAGTTCAGGTAGGATTGTTGGATGATTTCACTATTGCCGAGGTTCCTTGAGGAAATGTGCTAGATTGCGAGAGCCTAGTAGGGAGCTGTGTGAGGAGGTTCTTCAAGAAGCACATCGCTCTCAGTATTCTATGCATCCTTGTGCCAACAAGATGTATATGGATCTGAGAGAGCATGTGTGGTGGTATGGCATGAAGTGGGAGACGATACAGTTTGTATCTAGGTGCTTAGTATGCTAACAGGTGAAAGCAAAGAGGCAGATATCAGGTAGATTGATCAGCCATTACCCATTCCAGAGTGGAAGTGGGAACACGTTACTATGGATTTTGTCTCCAGACTTCTACGATCTCTAGAAGGGAAAGACGCAATTTGGGTCATCATTGATAGGTTGACTAAATTGGCCCATTTCTTGCCACTTAAAGTGGGTTTGTCTAAAAAAAAGCTGACAGAGACGTATGTGAGGTAAATCGTCATATTATACGGGGTTCCTGTAAGCATAGTCTTGGATCGGGATAGTCGTTTTACTTTTGGTGGTGTTTGTTTGCTAGCTTGGGCAGCCAGCTCAAGTTCAGTTTTGTATATCATCCTAAGACAGATGGGCAGTCAGAGAGGACTATTCGGATCTTGAGGATATGCTTTGCACCTGTGTTCTAGATTTCGAGATATCTTGGAAGGACCATCTCCATCTGGTAGAGTTTGCGTACAACAACAGCTACCAGGCTAGTATAGAGATGTCACTATTTGAGGCTCTATACGATCAGAGGTGTCGCACTCGTTTTCTTGGAACGATGTTGGAGAGAGAGCTTTGCTAGGGCCAGAAATAGTTATGGATGCAGCGGAGATGGTCAAGCTGATTAAAGATAAACTTTGAGTGGCGTAGGACAGATAGCGGCATTGGGCCGATGGCCACCGGAGACCTTTGGAGTTTGAGGTATAGTTTAGATTTTGTGTTTGTATTTGATTGTGGTTGTTTGTTATAGATTAAGTTTTATGGCTTTATTTTGTGATAGGTTGGCGACCTGGTATTTTTAAGGATTTTTTTGACATGGGGCACGATTCGCTTCGGTAGAGGCAGAAAGCTTATTTTGTGGTTCATCGGACCTTTCAGTATCCTTGAGAGGGTCGGTGTAGTGACCTACCAACTAGACTTGCCGCTTGCATTAGAGGTAGTTCACAATGTGTTCAACGTGTCGCAATTAAGATGGTACGTGGCGGATCCTACTCACGTATTGGATAACTCCAAGATTGAGGTGGTGTCACGACCCGTACCTGAATATTCGGGTACGAGTACCTGGGCCATGCCCAGTCCACGCCGCAGTATCGGCGGTAGAACGTTGTCAAGTACCTAATAAATATCTACAATATCTATATGAACTATAATAACAACATGTACTCAAATCACATATGACTAAGGCAGATAAAAATAAGAAAAATAGTAATAACACTAAAGCAACTAGAATCTACAAATGATCATACATATCAAGAATGTATCGGAGACAAATCTGATAATGAAACACAAATCTAAATAAGGAATAAAGGCCTAGAGCTCTCCAGAGGTCAACTCACGATCAAAGGTACATCGAGATCTGTCATCATAAGGTCCAGGGTGTGGGGCATAATATTACCTAAAAAATAGTTATCCAGTCAAGATTGGAGCGAAGTACATAACTTTGAAAGAAGTTTCATTGTATAGTAGAAAATAAATAACCTGCAATAAAAAAATATACATGATGTACCAGATGAAATACAGAGAAACAACATCACAAAAGTATATAAAGCAAGTACATGATAAGATAGGGAATATTTCATAACTGGAATAAATACTAAATGATTTAGAGCATAAGATAGTTATGTGATTGGTTTAGGTTGCACATGATTATTCTATAATAACTCGATTATATGTGAAGATATAATCGACATGCACATGATTATACTAGGGGTTTTAATCACATAACTACTTCCACTCCTCCGACTCAATCAATACACATGGATCTGATCACGACACATTACGTACATGATTGTTATTTGCACATGAAGTACATGAAGCACATGAGTGAATAGTATAAATACAAGGGTAGACGATACATATGTTAAAGTATACGCACATGAAATACTCGATACACCCGATAAGGGGATAACATCTCCTAACAAGATCCATTTTGCATCAATCCGTGTAACAGCGTGTCAGCATCAAGTAAATTAGTCTAGAGCAGGTAATATAGATACTATTATAATGAGAACAATCTGAGGTTAGTACTCATCTCAATTTGGTTGGAGTCGACATGTGTGTCACGAACGTGTCGGCACAGAATATGTAACAATGCTATACTCCACGATCAAATATACAAACGATGCGATTGGCACCATTAGAAATAATCTAAGGTTTAGCACGATTCTAAGGATCAAAGTAAGTTGATCACGTGCAAATCAAGCCTTAGACGTGCTTAAGAATTTTGAATGCTTAAAATCACGTAGGCACGATTTAGGGTAAAGCTACGAAGAAAATTAAAAATTAGGTATAGTTAAGAGCGACTAGAGAATCAAAATTTAGGTACGACAGAAAAAATTATTCAGACACGATCAAATTAAATTTTGACACGACTAAGTTCAAAATCAAATCAGATTGTCGTGATCAAGGATCAAAAATTTCAGGAACGATTTATGAGTTAATGTTAACACATACAGTCACGATTATTAGAATCATGACCGTTGGAATCAAAGTCGTCTAGTCATGCCAAGTCGTTTAGTCACGACCAATATGAAGAATAGTGGCTAAATCAAATCATGATTAGCATGGAACTAGTCATTATTAAGAATTAAATTGAAAGTTTAGGCACGAGTGATAATGGCATTTAAATTCAAACATGATCACAATCAAAATTTCGACATGATCAAGGATAAGGTCAGTCTAACATTGATTAAAATAGTATTTAGATATGATGAAGAATGTAATCGAAGTCTAGGCACGAGCAAAAAAGTATTGAAATCAATGTCACATCGTTGTTTAAACCATTGGAATACAGTAAATAATCAAGAACCTTGGCACGATAAGGAAGATGATCAAATTGGTTGGTCACGATCAAGGAGGATCAAAATTTTAGCGATATTGAATTTAGGGAATGATTTAAGGATAAAGAAATAAATCTCTTCTACTATGATAGGAAAATCAAAGATATGATTGCAGAAGGAAGTCAAATCATCTCACTCTACTACTACCAAGTTTATCCAATTATTATTTTTCAATTATACCTTTATCTTACATGCTCATACATACCGCTACAAAGTCATGGTCTTAAATCATGAAGATTCAAATCCTTATATGACTACCACAAAAAATTATAATCTTCAGTCGTGAAGATTGAACCCTTCTATAAATACTACAGGGTTGACCTTTATTCCAAAGGCAGTTCCCATGAAGCATACTCTTGTTAGAACTCCTCAGTTGTTTTTTTTTTAAAATCCTTTATCACCTTTGTCCAAATTCCTCCATTTTGTCTTTAACCTGGATCCAAAATTCCTTAATCAAGGTTTATAAAATCCTTGAACTTGTTTAAATCACAGCCTCTTATTACTCAAATATAATGCTACCCCTACCATATAAAAAAATTCTCCATTATTTTAAATATCATCCTTCACATTTTCTTCAACTTTTATACTTTCAAATATTATATTTTAAACTTGAAAATTTCCACAAAGTCTCTGGATTTTACTATAACTCAAATTTTTTGTTTTTTTCGGTTCCTATTCATTCTCTTACCAATCTTTGTTCAATTTTATGTCATCACCGCATGTAGTCATAATCTTCCTTCCATGTATTTGGATTCCTAATTCCAGTATCTAGTCTTAATTCTATGATGTAATATCCCAAGAATCAATAACAACAAAAAAACCTAAATTCTCAAAAATTAAAATGCCCTCAAATATCCTCATCAGTTCTAAAAATACAACTATAAAATATTTTAGTTCTCACTATTAACATATATTATACTGTTCTTCTTACTTGAAATCCTCATATGTTCTTTCTAAAGTAATCCATACTCAAAATAATTCTCCAATTGTAATCATTTTCAAGTTGATACAACCGGTCTCTTGATTTGTTTCCAATCTCTGTCATACCTTTCTCCTACAAATTCTATCTCCATATCGAACGTTTTATAGTCCTACCAGAATCACCACGTGATAACAAATTACATCCTTTTCGAGCTAGACGATTATGATACTTCCTCGGCCTTTCACTAGTAAAGAGAAGAGATTTCAATGTATAGCTAACAGAATTAGATACGAGATAGTTAATCGATGTAAATAGGACAGGGTTAATTAAGATGAAGGAATGATGGTAAGACAGAGAATTATGATAGGAATTTGTTCTTCCTCATCTTATCATAACGAAGTCATTTCTTTCCCTTTTCTTGCACTTGTCCATATTCAATAAATTTTTTTTTAACTCCAAGGTGTTCACCTTTGTCTAATAATCAAGCTATTCCTCACCTAGTCCTCCTCGTGACACCAAGTCACTAATTATCAACTACTGGTAAACCTTGTCTAATCTCCATACCTATGGTCATTTATGTACTTGGTATTCATAGAAATTCTTTTAGACTTTCACGTCTAATTTGTCGGGGTCTTCTAACATCAGAAATTTTCCATCACTTTATCTTCCACATTTGTTAACTCTATGTCATTGAAACTTTCTAATAATGAGGTTATAGTAATCTGCTTCCAATATTATCCTTTATCCCACTTAAGCAGTCCCAATTATTATTCATAGTCAAAAATAAATTTGTTGAAAATCCCGTAGAAATCATGATTCCTATATATGTAACCATTCATAAAAATCCACGTGTCAGTAACTGATCCAAGTTGTACGACTCTCTGGCTTTCGTCAAATTCTTCTAATAAGTTGAATCTTGAAGTACCCATAATCCGATACTTTTCCACCAATCCTGTAAATTTGTTATAATCATTCCACTATTTTGTCTTACTGACTCTTTATAAATTTTTTGAATTCTATTCCTTGTAAAATAATCACTTCTCGTGCCACTTCCTTGACTATACAATCAAGAAGACAACTTAACTTTTTCTTCGACTGTAAATATTATATAAAATTTCTCTTTATATCTCTTTCCCCGTCGCAAGTCCATACAAAACTTTCTTAATTTTCAAAATTATAATCCAAATTTACAAGTCATTCCCAGCCTGTCTATGTAATCCTTGTTTCTCCGAATTTGTTAACTTTCGTTTATTTTTCAAATCTATTTCATCAAACCCTCAAGTCCCAAAGTACTATCTTGGTTGAAATTCAAATTTCCTTAATTATGACCAAAAATAATTCTCAACCTTCATATATAAGATGGACTAATCATCTTCTCTTACCAATCCAAATGGTTATAATTCCAACTTCTACTCTTTTGTTTCCTCTAGAGTCCATAAAACTTATCTTAATGCAAGAATTGTGTCACGACCCGCACCCAGTGAAAGTGCACGAGATCGTGGGTGTGTCCCTCCTATGCCACAGTGTCGGCGGTAGAACGTTGTTTTAGGTCTCAAACATCTAACACAGTATAAATGTACTTGTGCAGAATATACTCTCTAATCGAAGGACATCTCAGAAGATGCAACTCAATCACAAATATAATGATAGATAATCAACACGATACGATTGATATGAAATCACAGAGTGAGATACAACCAAAAATAAAATAAGTTTAATTGTTATCAACACTACAACATAACATCTGAATAATACAATCTCAAAGACAACAAAATAAGATAGATATAAGCCTAGCAATCTTGCCTAGGAACTATGGTAGTCTCCTCAGTGCAACTGGATCCTCCTGAGGGTCTAAGCCGCAAGTGTCGTCTACGTCGGCTCCATAGGTAGTGCAGAAGTCCTCCAAATTATCTGTAATATTTTTGTCAATAGGTCTAATCAGGACAAGAACGAGCACATATCTCTGAAAGCAGTTCCATAACATGGTAGAAAATATAGAACGAGCAGTAGCATAAAATACATGGAACGCTGTAAAGAGATGTACATGAGCAGTAAAAATAGACAAATCTGAGTATAGGAAAGTTGTATAGAAAATAAGAAATGTAAGTAAATATAAGTGATTTAGAGCACAAGATGGTTATGTAATCGGCTTAGGTTTGCACATGGTTATTCTATGGTAACTCTATTATACGTTATGGTTTAATAGACATGCAATGCTTTACACTACTTGGGAAATTAATCACATAACCACTTCTACTCACCCCTACCCCAATCAATACACAAGGATCTTGTCAAGTTACGTTATGTACATGATTGTTAGTTTATATAGAGCACAAGTGAGCACATAAGGGCACATGTGTGTACATGATGAAATACGAGTACAAGGAGTACATGATGTACATGGTAAAATACATGAATATGAGATATCCGATGCACCTGATGAGGGGATAACATCTCATAAAAAGATCCACATAGTACCAATTCGTGTTAACAACGTGTCAGCATCAAGTAAAGTAATCTAAAGCAGACAATATAGATACTATCATGAATAAAAACTAATAGAGAATGTAGTTGCCTGATACCTTGAGCTACTAATATATATAGATGTCCAAACTAGAGTCACGGAGTCCTATTTAGAGTAATACAGGTTATAATGAGTTCAATATATAATAATTGAAGTTTATAATGCAATCTATATGATACAAGGTCATTCTAGGTCAAAGTCAACTCTAAAGTCAACTCTGGTCAACCTTCAGTCAAACTAAGTCAAAGTCAATGGTCAACTACTGGTCAACAACTAGTCAATTAGTTAACATCCAAGTACTTGGTCAACAACCGGTCGACAACTTCTTAGAGTTTTGCCTATGTTAGCTATCTAGGTGTTGGCAACTAGAAATTAGCCAAAAACCCTATAATAGACTAACTCTTAACTTTCCAAATCCTATCAAGTCAACCATAACTTAATACCTATAATCTGAGCACATAAATCCCAAATACCACATATACATAAGCTCAAGAACAACAACCCATTACATATGTACTATATCTTATAATGTCACCCAAAGGGATTACCTTAACTTTACATCACTAATAACAGTTGCTACTCAACTCTCAACTCATAGACCACAATATAACCGATGTCTAACTACAACCATTAACTTAATCTCTTCACATAAATTTGTAATGTATTACCTTACCCATCTATTCTAACTCATGCCACTCACACAATACAATGGGCACACTCACAACACTTAGACAACTGGTGAGTCACTCCTAATTTCATGCTCATACAAGGCACAAACTCTCATATAAAACTGATAGTACCTGACAATTCAACCAGGCTTGGCTACTATAAACCTGGGCATTGCCCAGCTGTCTGGGGAGGTGGCGTCAAGCCACTGCTAAGTGCCTCTAAATTCCTGAATATCCTCCATTTACTACTGCTTTGTTTAAGGAGGGCAGACTCTGCTGCCTACAAATATTACTTGGCAATGCTGCCACCACTAACTGAACAACATTTCCTACATCTATTCTTTGAATATTATCATTTCCAACTGACAAATCCATATCCTAACATGCTAACACCTATAATACATACATCTACATATCATATATCCTAACCACTAACAAAGCTAACATTTGATACCACATACTAACCCATGATACTAACTTAAGATACTCTATGATACCAACTTAACGTCAAGCTACCAACACCTCTCATATATATATATATATATATTCCATATCATCTATCAATCCACATATATACATTTAGATATATATAGCCTGACATATATATAAGAGATATGTATAACATATATCAAACAATGTACCTATATATGGCATACATATATAGAGAGCCTAAGCTATAGCCTAACATACATATTAAAAATATATACACATAACCATATATTTTTATTTTATTTTATATATATATATATATAAGCATATACTCATAATATCACATTTATATATATCATATCCCAAAAATCTGTCCAGGAATGGACATATCAGTTGAACCCAACAGTGGCTCATTCCATTATACATGAAAGTAATGGTCAATACCCCAATCAACATATCAAACCTATCACCTATGTATATATATGACATATATACCTATATAGCAGCAAATCTTATATCAGGTATCCAGAATCTGAATTTACATACATGATTCACTCATATATCTATCCCACCTCCATAACCTATATACATATCATGATACCTACATAGCCTCTCAATAACATATACATGCAAATCCCACATCAATTATAGAAATCAACTCAACGTAAACAAATACATCATAGCCAAACCTCAACTCTCATTCACTGGGACTGAACTGGGCAAGAGAGGGGGGGTCAATACCTGGACAGAACTGGATAATAGAACCTATGGGGTCTACTGTAGAGAACAAGTTATAGAGGGCTGTGTGTGTCAAGTGAATGCAAATGTGAAGAGTGTCATGTGACATGGTGTATCAAGTGTCAAAGTATACAGAGTGTATCAAGTGCAATGTATTAGAAATGTATGTGAGCAAGAGTGCAGTGAAGTGAGATGTGTTGGAGAGTGCAGTATCAGAACATATGAATGAGTGAATGAGTGCGTGATAGTATATCAGAGTGTCAAGTGTGTAGTGTCAACGAGTATCAGATAGTGTTAATATGGTATCAGAGTGTGTCAGCAAGTGAAGCAAGTGTTAAGTGTCCAGTGTACAGAACGTAATATAGATAACAAGTAAAACATGTTCGAGTGTCACATGGTGAATGTGAAGGTGTCAATAAGGTATCAGAGTGTGTGTGTCATAGTGTTTCATAAGTGAGCTGTGAGTAGGTGTCAACATGTGTCTATAGCAGTGTCCAATAGTGTCCAAGTGGAGTATCGAAGTGTCCAGAGCTAATGTGCAGCATGGTGTCAGAACATAAGGTGCAGCAGTATTCGACTGCTAAGTCAAAAATCTGTGGGTCGAACCATAGTACGAATTTGACACCAAGTGAAGCACAGATTCCTAGGCCAGGTGTCAGACACTGTCCCTATACGAATCAGTCTCTAGGGGGTAAAATAGTGTCGTGTCAAGGGGACACGAGACTCGCAGCAGTAGGGGACTGCTACAGTGCCAGTATAGTGTAAACCGTGTGTCCCCGTGTCCGTTTCAACACAGCAAACAACACCAAATCTAACTCAATCCTATACCATTGCAATATACATAATATAGGCTCCCTAAATATAAATTTATTCTGAAATTGGTGAACAAAACATCCTATGGGCATTCCATCGAACAATTGAGATACGTATCCGATACTCTTATGATACGCACCCCAAATGAATTCAAATTCGAACCAAACTTAACCTAATGCTAGGGGGACCCTAATGAATGTATCTATGGAAAGCAAACAGGAATTAAAAAGGTTTAGAGGCTCTTACTAATTGGGAGTTGGAATCCCAATGAAAATCCTCTTGCAAAGCTCTCCCATCAAATCCAATTGTCAAATTGCTCCAAATCCTTCCTAGCTAGCCAATGGAGACCTCCTCTACTCAAGGGGAGTGGTTTGCAATTAATTTGGTTGAATTTGAGTTGATTTGAGGAATTAAGGCAAATTTGGGGAAGAACACAAACTATGGTTAGGGTTTCAATGAAAGGGGGAGAAGTGAGGCTAATGATGCTTTAAATAGCATGATGGGACATGCGGTGGACGGCCATAGTGAGTGGCTGGGGTTTGGTTAAGGTAACTTGGCTAAGGTCCTCTTCCTATTGTCATTTCAAGCCCTTTTGAGAAAGGCCCAAAAGTGGTTTACTATTCTAAGTCAAATCTAGTCTCTACATGCTATTCTAACATAATTAGAGTCCAACTAACAAGTCTAAGTCCACTAGCTAGGTCTCCATGGTCATGGTTAGCCTCTAGTCAAAGTAGTTCTAAGGTTTCACTAACTAAAGGCACAAACACAATACAACAAATTAAATAATATTAAAATAATCAAAATTTACCAATTTATAACTAACATGATTTAAATCCATTATTTAATAACTAACATGATCAATTTTATAAAGTTCAAAATTACCCTTATTTTAGAAAAATGTTAGTTACAAATTGGGTTCGGCAAAGGATAAGTTTTCAAAAATTAGGATGAGCAATAGCAAGAGAAAATAGACTCAACAGAGCTTCGAGGTAAGATTCTCAAGGATCATCCCTGGAATCTATCAAAAGATCCTAATATGTGATTGAGTACCAAAACTCCTAGAATAATCTGTGACTCAAATCCTTTTCCTAGAGTAGGCTCACAGTAGTATGGCTATGCCTAAGTACTACCAAAAATTTACATTAGTTGCGAAGACTGACCTGCATGGGCCACCATAAAAATGTGTCATGACTCGCATCCGGATATTCGGGCACGAGTACATGGGCCACGCCCAGCCTATGCCGCAGTATCGGGAGTAGAACATTGTCAAGTACCCAATAATATCTACAACATCTATATAATCTACAAAAATAACATGTACTCAAATCACATATGACTAAGACAGATATGAATAAGAAAGATAGTAGTAACACTAAATCAACTAGAATCTACAAATGATCATACATATCAAGAATGCATCGGAGATAAAACATAAATGTAAATATAGAATAAAGGCCTAGAGCTCTCCAAAGGTCAACTCACGATCAAGGTACATCGAGATCTGTCATCATAAAGTCCAAGGTGTGGGGCATAATATTACCTAAAAAATAGTTATCCAGTTAGGATTGGAGCGAAGTACATAACTTTGAAATATATAACTTGTAATAGAAAAATATACATGATGTACCAGATGAAATACAGAGAAATAGCATCACGAAAGTATAGAAAGTAAGTACATGATAAGATCGAGAATATACCATAACTAGAATAAATACTAAGTTATTTAGAGCACAAGTTAGTTATGTGATTGGTTTAGGCTGCACATGATTATTCTAAGGTAGCTCGATTATAGGTGAAGGTATAATCGACATGCACATGATTATGCTAGGGTTTTAATTAAATAACTACTTCTCTCCCTGCCCCAACTAATACACATGGATCTGATCAAGACATGTTACATACATGATTGTTATTTGCACATGAAGCATATGAAGCACATGAGTGAATTGTATGAATCCAATGAGTACACGATGCACATGATAAAGTACACGCACATGAAATATCTGATGTATCCGATAAGGGATAACATCTCCTGACAAGATCCATTTAGCATCAATCCGTGTAATATAAATACTATCATGATGAAAACAATTAGCGGTAGGTACTCACCTCAATTTGGTTGGAGTCAACGTGTGCGACACGAACGTATCCATACGGAATAGATAACGATGCTATGCTCCATAAGATGGTCCTAAACTATATGCAGTTTTATTGAGTCAAGAATAGTCTAAATAGCCTAGTTTGGTATATAGAAGCCCAAATTAGAGTTCGGCACGATAATTAATTTAAATAGGAAACGACTATAATAGTCGCGATATGCGATTTAAAGGAAACAAGCATAACTAGAAATATGTATAACCGTTTTGAAAATCCTTTATAATATTAAAAACTATTTTTCATAAACCAAGTATTTTTAGATAATATTTAAAACCAGAAAAATCGCTTTAGTACTAGACTCCCTTTTATATTTATTTTGGTCAAATCTTAATATTACTTTTTGAGAAATATAATTATAAATTTCTATATGATTTCTAAAATAAATAATACCATTAATACAATAATAATAATATAATATAATAATAATAATAATAATAGCAATACATTATTCAAATATTGCTAAGATTATAAAATTTATATCATTTCTAAAATTTTAAGATATATCTATATAGCTGAATCAGGCCATAGATCAGGACCTGACGCAAATCTCTAAAATATTTTTATTTTTATCTTTTTTAGAAGAACCCATATCTCACAACTCAGTCCGAAATAGATCTATTAAAAAAAAACCCAAAATCCTGGCTTTGAGCCCGGCCTGCGAATAAAGGCTAATAAATGATAGCCTTCACAATAATCGGCCCGGAGCCCATGTCCAAAACCTAAAATGGTTAAACCCTAAATTTCCTTATTAATCCAAAATCGACATTAATCCTAACCCACAGCCCAAAACAATCTAAACTAAACAATATCATTAACGATAAATATAAATAATAATAATAATAATAATAATAATAATAATAATAATAATAATACATATGTATGTCTGCTTGAAAAGGGGAGCTGCTGTGTTCTTCATTCTTTATTAACCCAAAAAATATTAAATACCTATCTCCAAAGCTAAAGCAGCCCCAAGTAAAAAACCAAAATCCTTAATTGAAGAGAGAGAGGAGATCGGGCTAGAGGGGGTCGTTACCATATAGCAGAGAGCCTGACACACGGAGGCAGGGACTCGTCGACGTAGAGGCACGTGGTAGGGTGCCAGTACTGGGAATTGCAACAACGGAGCTCCGGATCCGGCGCAGCGGTGGCCACGCATGAGGTGAGCGGTGGCTGGGCTAGACTCGAGGAGTAGGGCGGCTGGCGGAGGACGCATGGAAGTTAGGTTAGTTGAGTTTCCTTTCTCCTATTTTCTTTCGTGAGCTGGAGGTGGTGGCGTAGAGTGTCGGTAGCAATGGTGGTCAAGATGGAGCTAGAGAAGATGGCCAGGATGCCGGTAATGGTGGTGGTGGTTGTGGCATCTGTGGTGGTGATGTTGTGGCATCTGTGGTAGTGATGGAGCGACAGATAGGTGGTGGTAGCGGAGCTACGATGGCGAGTGGGTGTAAAAGTGCAGGCGGTGGTGATGGTGGTGGTGTGGTTATGGTAGTGTAGCGGTGGCCAAGTTTACCGAGGGGTGCAGGGAGGTGTCTAGCCGAAGTTGGCTGTGGTAGTGGAGATGGAATCGTGATGGTGGTGATTTCTCTGGCTTGGAGGTTGGCTGGACACTGGCCAGGAAGAGGAGGCAGGGAAGGTGCCGATCAAACGGAGGAGCGGAGAGGTCGAAAATTATGGTGGCGGCACCGGGGCGACATCGGCCATGAGGTAGTAGTCGGGATGAGACATAGGCTGTTGCACAGTAGGGGGTAGCGGCTGCTAGCTGCTAGATGTATAAATTTTAGGGTTTAGGAATTCTTTGTAATATTAGGGAGTCCCCAATATATAGGATCAAGTAGGAACCTAATGGCATGCTTGTAATTATACTAGAATTAGGGAAAGATAGTGGAACAGTAACACTAACATGGCATTAACCATTAACATATTGTTGTCCACTAATTTAATTAGTCAATAAGTATATATTCATTTACAAATCATATTTTGGTAAATCCTTTTCTATTTATAAAAGTAATATTTGCAACTTATGAGAATCCTAGAAAAGGAACATAAATTATTTAATTAACATAATATAGTTTTTCTTTCAAGCCCAAATGCCAAAAAAACACCAATAACATTTTATGATCGAAAATACGTTTCAAATTAAAATTCACTTTTTCAAGATTTAGAAAAATTCAAAAAATTTCTAAATTCGGTTAACGAAGGTTACAGTTGGGCCCGACTCTCAACTATCTAGAGCTGCCAGTCGAGATTCTAGATCGTCTAAAGAAGGTGCTCAGAAACTAGGTTATTCCTTTGGTTCGCGTCGCATTGAGGCATCACTCTCTGGGAGAGTCTAACTGGTAGAGGGAGGATGAATTGCGCGAGCGATACCCTTATCTCTCCGGGCCTTGAGGTATTGATCTTCTTTTGTTCTGATTGTGTTCTTGTGCTAGTTTCGTCTTTTAATTTCGTAGACGAAATTATTTTACGAATATTGATCTTATTTTGTTCTGATTGTGTTCTTGTGCTAGTTTTGTCTTTTAATTTCATATACGAAATTATTTTTCATCTTTTAATTTCGATAACAAGCCTTGAGGTATTGATCTTCTTTTGGAAAAGTGGTAGTGACAAGTCTACCCTCGTAAAATAATTTCGTCTACGAAAATAAAAGACGAAACTAGCATAAGAACACAATCAAAACAAAAGAAGATCAATACCTCAAGGTTCGAAGAGAGAAGGGTATCGCTCGTGCAATTCAACTAGGGATATTTCGTAGACGAAATTATTTTACGGGGTAAACTTGTCACTACCACTTTTCCAACTAGGGATGTTATATATATAATATATATATATATATATATATATATATATATATATATATATATATATATATATTATTATATATATATATAGTGATTAATATTAATATGTGTAAATATGGTAATTATTGGTTAGTGGACTAGCCTGTTGATTAGACCTAATGCTAGTGGACCCAATTAGAATTTGTTGGCCCATTGGTCATAATCATACCTTATTTGATAATCAACATAAACTTTGGTCTATACGTAAATAATACGCATTTACAGGGACAAAAACAAAACGTCTACTTCCACACTGCTATCACGCATCGGTTTTATTAAACAAAGACTACAAATGCTAATCAAGACATCCTTTTATATTTTATTTTATTTTATTTTATTTTATTGAGTCTAGAAAAAAATTGAGGTTGATCGGATTGACAACTGGCTATTCTACTAAACTGTGATGATCCGACTTGATAACTTGTTAATATAGAACATGATAGACTTGAGCTTGGCATGACTTGCCAGTATTGAACTTGACATGAACACAACTTGGCATGAACACGACATGATAGTATGAACCCTTCTTGATAACCTTGATAGTGGCCCGTCGAGGCGCACTCTTGACAAGTAACAAGTGGCAAGTAACTTGATAAGACATGTATAAGCTTGATAGTGGCCCGTCGAGGAGCACTCCTGACAAGTACTTTTGACAAGTATAAGTAACCTGCCATGACATGATAATATTAAAAGGCTGTTGCGACAGCTACCTTGACTTGCTAAGTAACACTTTCTATACAAGGTTCGTTTACCTTGCACCTCGTGCATCCTGCACCTCGTACACCTTGCATCTCGCACGCCTTGCACCTTGCGCCATGGCCTTTTGCCCGTGCGTGAACCACTCTAAATAATTATTTTTGCCTTAAGCTATTTTGTAGCTAAAATCTTAAAAAAGTCAAAACATGAAAGTTGTAGATCTTTGTCTTGGCTTCAAGAATTTCCTGTCTCACTTAATCAGAGTTATATATGACTTATAGTTTTAATCACACATGAGTATTCTCGATCTTCTTTGCAAGTTCAGAGCATAGTAGAGAGAATCAAAGTAGCTCAATCAACGGATTCTAAGCTTTAGTAGCTTAGGGCAGAATGTGAAGCAGGACGAAGAGCAGAGTTATGTATTCACAAAGATGGCACGCTCCGACATGGAAGGCATCTTTGTGTATCCAGTGGTGACATCAGACAGAAGATCATGACAGAGGCTCATAGTTCATAATATTTAATTCATTCGGTGGTACGAAGATATATCGTGATATCTATCAGCATTTCTGGTGGAATGGCATGAAGAGGGAGATAGCTCGATGTCTCTCATTGTTTAGTTTGCCAACAAGTTAAAGCTGAACAACAGAGGCCATCTAGACTTCTTCAACTTTTACCAATACCATAATGTAAATGGGAGCATATTACCATAGATTTTATAACTGGGTTACCTAAATCCAGCTGGAAGAGATGCTATATAGGTTATAGTTGACCGACTTACTAAGGTAGCTCATTTTCACCCTTTTAGGATTAGTCAGTCAACGGATCAGCTAGCAGAGATGTACCTCAGGCAGATAGTCAGATTGCATGGAGTGCCATTCAGTATCGTATCAGAAGAGATTCAAGATTTATATCGCACTTTTGGCGGAGTCTTCAAGAGAGTTTGGGAACTCGTCTCAAGTTTAGTCTAGCTTAGCATCAGCAGACAGATCGTCAGTCGGAGCACACGATTCAAACTCTTGAAGTTATGTTGTGATCAGATACACTAGACTTTGGTGGTTCGTCGAAAGATCACCTGCATTTGGTGGAGTTCTCCTACAATAACAGTTTTAGGATAGTATCCAGATGGCACCATTTGAGGTACTGTATGGTAGGAAGTATAGGTTACCTTTAGCCTGGGATGATGTAGGCGAGAGGCAGATGCTTGGTCCAGAGATGGTTACACAGACTATCGAGGTGTCAGACAAGTCAGAGCTCATCTTCGAGTTGCATAAGATGTCAGAGCCATTGGACCGATTCTCATCGGCGTCCTCTTGAGTTTTCTATCGACGGCTACATATTTTTTTGGATCTCGCCTAACCGTGGTGTCATTCGATTCGGTGTGCGGGAAAAGCTTAGTCTTAGGTATATAGGTGATGTGTCCTATTGTCTCGTTCTTTCATCGTCGTTACATGAGGTACATGACATATTTATGTATCCCAATTATGATGGTACATCTCGGATCCGAGCCATATCCTTGATCATTCGAAATTGGTTGTTGGTACCAACCTTTCGTATGAGGAAAGGTCCGTATCCATATTGGACCAAAGAGAGAAGGTACTCGAGAACTAGACTATTAATTTAGTCCGTATTGCTTGGGGTCATCACTCTTTGGATGAGTCAACTTGGAAACGTGATAATGATATCAAATCACGATATCCACACCTGTTTGACTCATAAGATATAATGTCTTTTTTATGCCTTATGCTTTTAATTCCTTGCTTGCTTGAATGATTGCTTGATTGACTGTTAGTCATAGATTTTCTATGGTTCGTGTAGCTTGCCCCGATATCTCTAACCTCTTGATTAAATTTGAGGACAAAATTATTTTAAGGTGGGTAGAGTTGTCACTTCCGTTTTTTATTATACGTATTTTTAGTATACATGTACGAAATTCTGACTTTTATCAGGTGACCTGTATTTTGACTTATCTTGCTTAGACTAGTCTTAGTTTAATCTTTAATTTGTCCAATTTTGAGTCTTATAACCTAAGTTATGGACATTGGAAGTTTCTAAAACTCCATGGCTAAAAGCTTGCTGGTAGGGATGACACCTCGTGCACGTCGTGCACCTTGCACCTCGTGCACCTTTTGGTTCGCGCACCTTGCACCTCGTGCACCTTTTGGTTCGCACACCTTGCACCTCGTACACCTTTTGGTTCGTGTACCTTGCACCTCGCGCACCTTTTGGTTTGCGCACCTTGTACCTCGTGCACCTTTTGGTTCGCGCACCTTGCACCTCGCGCACCTTTTGGTTCGCGCACCTTGCACCTCGCACACCTTTTGGTTCGTGCACCTTGTACCTCGTGCATCTGCACCTCGTACACCTTGCATCTCGTACGCCTTGCACCTTGCTCCATGCGCCTTTTGCCCATGCGTGAATCACTCTAAATAACTATTTTTGCCCGTTTAAGCTATTTTGTAGCTAAAATCTTAAAAAAGTCAAAACATGAAAGTTGTAGATCTTTGTCTTGTCTTCAAGAATCTTCCTGTCTCACTTTAATCAGAGTTCATATGTGACTTATAGTTTCAATCACACATGAGTATTCTCGATCTTCTTTGCATGTTTTCTATATTTGGCCTAAATTGTGATGACCCGACTTGATAACTTGTTAATATGGAACATGATAGACTTGAGCATGGCATGACTTGCCAGTATTGAACTTGACATGAACACAACTTGGCATGAACACGACATTATAGTATGAACCCTTCTTGATAACCTTGATAGTGGCCCGTCGAGGCGCACTCTTGACAAGTAACAAGTGGCAAGTAACTTGATAAGACATATAAGCTTGAAAGTGTCCTGTCGAGGGACACTCCTGACAAGTACTCTTGAGAAGTACAAGTAACCTGCCATGACATGATAATCTTAAAAGGCTGTTGCGACAGCTACCTTGACTTGCTAAGTAGCACTTATCTTGACACCGTGGTTAATTTTCTTGATTGTGCCTGTATAAGCTTCCTGTCTAGTCTTGCATCATGTCTAGGACATGGATTCCTGGTTACCATGGTCAAAAATTTCTAAAAATCTGACTAGGTTAATGACTAGATTGATCAAGTAGTCCATATAGGAAGATTTTCCCAATTACATGCGATCCCGTTATCCCGGCCACACTGAGGAACTTGTAGCCTGCCGACGAGTAGGGCACATTTGTAACATCCAGTTTTCTAAATGAGGGTAATTTTGAAATTTATGTTTTTATTTAATTATGATATTTAAATAACAATATAATTTTTGGTGATTTTTAATCAATTTAAAACTATTTAAAATTATGACTTATAATTTTGGTGTTTTGCTAGTGTAATCGTAGAGACTGTCTGTCCTATAGCCTAACCCTGTGATTTGGAATATTAATTATCATTTTTAGACTAGGAGTAATTTGGTCATTTTGACTTATTAGAATTATTGATTTATTTATTGGATTGACGGTTGTTGATTTTGACTTTTGCTAGTTGTGACTAAAGAGACTAACTAGATTCTGACTCTAGTTAAGGTGATTTGATTAGCATGGTGAGACCTAATCTAATTTAAGTCGACTTGGTTTTGACTTGAGTGATTTAGCTCTTGAGAAAATTAGGAAGGATTTTAATGTTGGACTTAAGGCTAAGGTAGAGAGCCCATTGCTCATGTGACTTGGCCCATGGCCCATGACTTGTAACCCTAACCCTAATTTTCATTCAATATGACCAGCCACTTAGGGCTTCCCTCCCTATAAATAATCTCCTTATTGTTGTTCTTGCCTCTTTGTAATATTTCAACAAATTGAAGAAAGAGGTAAAGAGCCATTTCTCCAATCCATAACTTTCTCATTTCAAGTCCTTTTTAGCTCAAATCTTTTGCTTTAGGGTCTAATTAGTCTCTTCTTACTGTTCATGGAGAGTAATCTCAGCCTTGATCAATTTGGAGCTTTTGGCCATCAAGGAAAATATCCCGCATTTGAAGCTCTTTTTTGCTATTTGCACCTATAGGTAAAACCCCTTAAATTGTATTTTAATTTTGATTTCTTTACATATTAGGCTAGGTCTAGGAGTCCCTAGCTGTCCCTAAAGTTTGGGTAAATTTTTTGTCCATTTGGTGTCGTATCGGACATGTATCATAGTGTATGTGTAGGCGTTTGTTAAAATGACACATAGGATTTTATTTTGATTTTTTGAAAAACTAATTACATAGATACCTAGATCTAGTTGTGTATGTTAATCTTTGTGAAGACTGAAATTGATTTCGTGTCGTATTCGTGTCGGAATTGGATACGCACACACACGCACAGCCCCGTGCACATGCCCTGCTGCCCGTGTCCCAGTTCTCTGCGGACACAACACTTCATAACCCAAAATTTTGTGTGAGCCTTCCCTAGATGACTGACACGAGGCCCACAAATTTTATGGGATTTTGTTTAGTAGTTTGTGAGCAATCGCACACGCACGGATCAACACTGTTGCACACGCACTGTACACGCGCGGACAGGGCCCTCTGATACGGCCTTTGCGTCTAGACAACGACACTTGGACACCATTCAGGGTATCGAACCCCTAGACCTAGACCCCTCTACCCTACGACACGTGCACGTGACCCATGATTCACTGTGTCGTGTCCTAGGCTAGTCGACACTTCAGCACGAGGCTTGGGTTGCACTGTGTGTCCTGTTTCAGGTTTTGGAAACTTAGGACACTTCGTATAAGTTCCCTGGACATGAATAGACCCTATGACACTGTACTTGTGGGGTATACTCTGCCCACCCTGTTTGGAGTTATATTTGAGTTGTGTTCGATTTGATAATTCGAACAGAGGTTGATACTTGAACCTGAGAGTTCGGGTTTGAGTTTGTTTGTTCTTAATTTTGATTTGTATACTCACTGTGATGTAGGTTAGTCATAGAATTTTGGTTTAAGATTTTATGCATGAGGAGTTCATGAGATTTTGTGTGTATCAAGATGGGGATTTCGAATGTGAGTTTTGATGGGAACTAGGGATTCTAAGTAGTTTACTGAAGTTGATTTTATTGTCATATTTATTAACAGTTTGGAGTTTCAGTTCTTTCCTTGTTTTTTTTGTTTAGTTTTCATTGGACTTGAACATGGTTGTTGAGATTCATAGGTAAAATTTATATTTATAACATTGTTTCATGTATGAGTTAAGGATATAGGGGTTAACTGAGAATAGATGTATCAGAAAACCTGAGATGGGTTGGAAACTGAAAATTTTTGATGTAGTTAATACTTGTTTTGGTTGATGAGAAGAACTGAGATGAATTCTCTCCTAAAATCTGAGATTGTAGGCTATTTTCTGAGAATTGGCACATTGATTTGTGGACACTTAAAACCTGTGATTGAGCACACATTATAGATGAGACCCTATGCATACACAATGGTACATACACAAACCAACAAATCCATCTACACTCATCTACACTGTCCTGTTAACTTATTGACACACATACACATTCCAGTTTACTATTACACATAAAACCCTGTCACACTACACCCTATGCCTTGATACCTGGGAATACATATTACACAAACCTATAGCTTAAGTCCCTACACACACATGAACTGAGACATACACAAAACAGTAAACCTAAGAATAACGTATCTACACACATGTATATGCTCCATTTACACATACACACTGTTGTGAACCTGAACCTGGAACCTATGACTGAAATCTGGGAACACTTTTGCCACTCACCTATACACACATATGTATACTCTTGCACACTATCACTAAACTGAGAACCCTATTGACACACCACAAAAACCTGAGAATTACACACTTTTGTACACCTGAAAACTAAGAATGAGTTCACTCACATAATGTTCACTCATACACTCATGATTAAAAACTGAGATTGACACACATTGCACTCTAAACATTCACTCACTCACCCATGCCAAACACGGAACCTAAGTGCACTAATGCCACATGACACACACACATATGCATTGTTTCCTATCTTCTATATGTGTATAGGTTACATATATATATGCGACCTTGTGGGGTAGTGTAATATGGATATTGCATTGTCTATGTAAATAGTATGTATATAGATATATGAAATTGATATGTGTGTGTTGCCTATACCAATGTATATGGCATATGGCCTGTGTGGTATAGTCTAAGGTATATGGAGTGTATACACATGAGTGTTGGTTTGTGTTAGATTGTGTGACTTATGTATGGTGTGTACATCCTAGCCTAGGCTTGGTCAGGCATAGTGGGACTTGTTAGACTTGTTTGGGCTAGGACTTGACCTAGTTGACCTAGTTTGACTAGTGTGGTTGACTAGAGTTGACCAAGTGTTGACTGTAGTCTAGTTTGACCTAGACAACATGCAGATGCATTATAGATTACATTTATCATCCCCTGTATACATCTTGACTTGTGTTGCTCTAACTAGGAGTCAGGTACGTCATCTCGGACAGTATATTTACTACAGCTATTCAGATACCAGGCGAGTACATTCTCTGATCATTTCATAACTTGTTTAGAACTATATTTCTGCTCTAGTTTACTTTATTTGATGCTGTACGATATTATCACGGATTGGTACTATGTGGATCTCTACATTGAGATGTTATCCCCTTCGGGAGCATCGGATACATCATGTCGTGTGTTTCATGTATATGTATTCCTCGCTCTCATGTTATTCATGTTTCTCATGTGCTTCATGCTCGTTCATGCTCGCTCATGTACTCTCATGTGCAATCATGTTTGGTCATGTTTCTCGTGTAATTCATGTATAACCTATACTTCATGTGTACCCTTCATGGGCCTTCGTGGAATTCATGTGCACTCAGTTTCTAAGCCATCATGTATACTTCATGTACACCCATCTATGGGCTTTCAGGTGAAAATATGTATGTAACATAACTTATCTAGATCCTTGTGTATTGATTGGGTATGGGGAGTATAAATAGTCATGTAAACAATTCCAAAGTAGTATAACCATGTGCGCCTCTTTAGTATATTCTTGTGCAAATCTAGCCGTTCACATGTCGACTTTGTACTCTAAATCACTAGTCACTGGTAGCTCTCTACTTATAGTAGATATTTCTATTATAGTTCTCTCTCTGTTTACATCATGTACTTTCTTTCAATTTTATGTATCGTATTCTCTTGCATGTTTATATTTTCTAACCTGTTATGATCTGCATGAGATGTATTGTGCTCGCTCCCGTCCTG
This sequence comes from Iris pallida, assembly GCA_029216955.1. Classification (NCBI taxonomy): domain Eukaryota; kingdom Viridiplantae; phylum Streptophyta; class Magnoliopsida; order Asparagales; family Iridaceae; genus Iris; species Iris pallida. The sequence continues at coordinate 85,486 of JANAVB010006247.1, forward strand.
ACTGGACCTGTTGAAAATTTTACAGAGGATGATGAGGAACCCTGCCCCTTACTTTGGAGCTTGCCTAGATGATACTCATGACCTGGACCCCTGGGGAGGTTCAGGCAGCTGCTGAGGATGATACCCATGGTTAGTGTAGATAGTCTAGATTATTTCTTATTTTTATGTTAGTAGTTGTTTGGATTCAGAGTTGTTATTATGGAGACTGTTAGTTGTTGAGACTTATGTTATTTCATTCTGTTGTACCTCAGTTGAGGATTTTTATATCTAGTTCCATCATGCTATATTCTACCTTAGATTGTGATTGAGTTGTACCTCTGTGTTTGGCCTCCTTTTGGAGAGTATTTCATGTTATGTAGTTATAGTTCATGACCTAGAACAGCGTTCTACCGTCAACACTGCGGTGTAGGCTGGGCGCTGTTACGTACTCGTACCCTCACAGTAGGTGCGGGTCGTGACACCTTTTTAGTGGTGGCTCATGCAGGTCGAATTTGTGAAGTGGTATTCGAACTAGAATATCACTACAGCCTGCAGTAGGATTAGGATTTTTTTGAGGTACTCAATCACATTAGGAAAAAATCTTAACTGGATTCCTGCCATCTAAATTCCTGTTGAAGATTGCTTCCTTGAATAACTGTCCTCTCTTGAATTATTGTTTCTATCTCAGTATTGATTCCTTATTTGATCTCCAGGATGGTGGTCGAGACACGATCGCATCGCTCTGGCCCAGCAGACGCTGGTGAGAGGCCTACCACCCCTCGCCCGATTATGGATGCTGGGACCACAGCACATCCTGTTTCTGCTCATATAGGAGCTTCTGCACTTTTGGGAGTGCACCTACACCTGTCCGGAGGTCCTCGCCGTCATTCCGGATATGTATCAGCAGTAGTACCTTCAGGGACAGTAGATGCAGCTCAGATGCTTGCTTTTCCAGCGATTCTTGGAGTCTCAACAGCAGATGCAGCAGAGCCAGTCTGCTAATTTCCGACATAGCATACATGATGCTCACCAGTTGGTCAGGACGACAGTAGAGCTGGTGGCTGCTCAGCCACAGGGAGGTCAGATGCAGCCGTATCAGCCGAGGACTCCAGACATCCAATCTTTAAGAAGATGGGACCCCGAGACTTCAAGGGTACAGAGGGCATCATATACGCTGAC
>JANAVB010006248.1:0-20256 GCA_029216955.1 Iris pallida
GCATTAATATATTCGCGTAGAGCTATGAAGACATGCCGGGATTGGATCCTCATATCGCTATCCACAAGCTCACATCTTGCCAAATGCGAAGCCAGTCAAACAGCAACAACGTCAATTTCTACCCGACATAATGGATGCAATAGAAGCTGAAGTCAAGAAACTCATCGCCTGCGGTTTCGTTAAAGAAGAACAACATCTAGACTGGGTGGCTAAAGTTGTCCCAATTTTGAAGAAAACAGGAAAAGTCCGGGTCTGCATCGACTTCAGAGACCTTAATGAAGCTTGTCCCAAAGACGAATTTTCTCTTCCAATCACTGATGTCATGATCGAAAATACTTGCATTTTGAACGTATGTCCTTTATGGATGGATTTTCAGGATACAATACAATCAAGATGCATCCAGAAGATGAGAAACATACATCTTTTCGTACTCCTCTTGGAGTCTATTGCTACACTGTTATGCCATTTAGTCTCAAAAATGCTGGTGCAACTTATCAGCGGGCCATAAATAGTATCTTTCGTGATCATTTACGAAAGATGGTTGAATGCTATGTAGACGATATTGCTATCAAAAGTCGTCTAAAAGAAGACCATTTTTAAGATTTGAGAACTATTTTCGATATAATGCGTCAGCATCAACTCAAGATGAATCCCACCAAGTCATTCCTGGGAGTCTCTAGTGGCAAATTTCTCGGATTCATCATTACCTCTAAAGGTATACACGTTGATCCCGAGAAGATCAAAGCCATTCAAGAGATGCACCCTCCATGCAACCTAAAAGAGCTACGAGGATTCCAGGGACGGCTTGCGTATATCAGAAGATTCATCTCAAATCTCTCTGGACGCTGTAGACCGTTCACTCAACTGATGAAGAAAGGTGTGTCTTTTATTTGGACTGAAGAATGTCAACAAGTATTTGAAGACATAAAGCGGTACTTGATGAACCCTCCAGTTTTAGTGCCTCCAGTGTCAGGAATACCCTTTCCGATGTATATTCGAGCAATGGACCATTCCCTAGGTGCTTTATTAGCTCAGAAGAATAAAGAAGGTCATGAGTAGGCTATCTATTACCTTAGCCATATAATGATTGGAGCTGAACATCGATACACTCCAATAAAAAAGGAATATCTAGCTTTGATGTTTGTTGTTCAAAAGATGAGACATTATATCACTGGCCAAACTATTCGTGTTATTTCTAGAGTTAACCCTCTCCGGGTCCTGATGAAGAAGCCCAGTACACTCAATTCTAGACTTGCAATATGGGCTATATTGTTAGCACAGTATGATATGGTTTATGTTCCTCAAAAGTCTGTTAGAGGTCAAGCCCTTGCTGACTTTCTGGTAGCTCATCCAATTTTCGAAACGTCTAAACTCTACGACAAGATTCTAAATGAAACCTTGGACTCCAACATGATTTCAGAAGAAATTCTTACATGGCATTTATTCTTTGATGGTGCATTCAGAATTGGACCAAAAGGTGCTATTGTTGCTGGAGTCAGAATCGTCCTTGTCTCACCAGAAAGATTAGCTATCCAAAGAGCTTATTATTTAGATGAGTCGTGTTCCAATAATGTGGCTAAATATAACGCTCTACTCATTGGTCTCCAATTGGCTAAACAATTAGATATTGAGTATCTTAAAGTTTACAGAGACTCCAAACTAATTGTCAATCAAGTTAGAGGCACATACGAAGTTCGACATTAAGATCTAGTTCCATATCATAATGCAGCGATCAGGATGGCTACTTCATTCAAAGGCTTCTTCATCGAGCATGTACACCGAGCATGTAATACGAAAGTTGATGCACTCGCTAATCTTGCAGCAGTGTTAGCAATTCCTGTAAGAAGACAACAAATGATCGTCATTACTAATAGAGAGTTATTTTGTATCGAGAATAACTTAAAAACTAAAGTTAACAACCCAAACATGGAATTCAATAATTCAGTTAAAATTTGTGCTATCAGTAAGGACTGGAGGACTCCTTTAATAAACTTCGTAGTCCATTATATCTTACCTAAAGATCCTAAGGAGGCTACAACAATTCGTCGACGGTCACTCAGATTTTATTATAATCATACTACAAAGACACTCTACCGACGAACGTTTGACGGTTTACTCCTATGCTATCTTGCGAAGGAAGAAGCAAAATAAATACTTCGTGAAGCTCATGATGGTTTTTGTGGCGCACATCAACCTGGTCCTAAACTACAGGATCGTATTCGCCGTATGGGCTATTATTGGTCCTCAATGGTATCTGATGCAATCGAGTATGCAAGGAAGTACCGAGCATGTCAAATTCATGACTTCATTCATCAACCATTAGAATTTCTTCACCCGACGGCAGCATCTTGGTCCTTTGAAGCTTGGGAAATGGATGTCATCGGTCCTATCAACCCTCGTCTCGAGGACATCGGTTTATATTGGCCATAACCGATTACTTCTCAAAATGGGCTGAAGCTATACCTCTAGCTGAAGTCAAGACAAGCAGTGTCATCAATTTTATCAAGCATCATGTGATCTATAGATTCGGTGTTCCTCGACGAATCATTCATGATAATGAACCACAATTCATCAGTCAGAAATTCACTCGATTCTGCGATGACAACAGGATCAATAATATTGCTTCTACAACTTACAATCCTGCAGCTAACGGGTTGGCAGAAGTATTTAACAAGAACATCATCAAACTCCTCAAGAAGTTTATTTCTACCAACAAACGAAACTGGAGTGAGAAGCTTGAAGAATGTTTGTGGGCTTACCGTACTACTATACGTACTCCTACAGGCTGTATACCTTTTTTCTTTGGTATATGGATGCGAGGTTGTCTTACCATTGGAAATCCAAATCCCTTCCCTAAGGATTGCCATTGCTATGAACTCACAACCGAAAGCAATGATCGTCGAAGACTTCAGGAGCTTGAAGCGCTTGACGAGAAACGGCTCATACCTCAACAACATATTGAGTTATACCAAGCTCGTCTATCAAAAGCCTTCAACCGTAAAGTCAAAGTCCGAACATTTTAGAAATGAGAACTAGTCCTAACCGTCAGACGTCCTATGACTATGACGCACATGAGCAAAGACAAATTTGAAGTGAAGTGGGAAGGACCCTACATTGTAAGCAAAGTTTTCTCTAATGGAGCTTATCAATTGACTGGTATGGATGGTCGAGTCGCCATGATGCCCATTAATGGCAAATTTCTTAAGAAATATTATGTTTGGAGACAAAGAAGAAATATCAACACAGAGACTCAGAATGTAAATAAAATTCCTTTTTATTTTCATAAATTCAAACAGAAGAAAATACATAAAATTAATGAGGACCGGTGCCCTCTTGATTAAAAATATATTTCGCAAGAAGCTCAAAGAGATTATTGTCCGATGGCACCAGCAGTTCGTAGGCAGCCTTCCTCAGAGCTTCTTCCTCGACAGTACTCCCAGGCTCCACCAGTTTGGCAAGAATGTCCTGCTTCTGTCTAGGGACTGCCGAGCTTTCTCCGACTTCTGGCTAAGTAGGCAGTGGAAGCTCGTCGGAAGTAGTGTCGAGGGCGGCTTCGTTCTTTGGGATGATTGTCATTTCCTTAAACATATCTTCTGAAGACATTTGTAAAAAAAAGAAAAGGGGTGAATAATATTCTCAGAAAAAGTTCCACACTATTTATAGACATAAAAGCCAAACATTCTGTCTCAGGAATCGAAAAAATCTTTCCTCAAAAAGGCATGTTCGTTCATCTTGTGAAGAGATCTTTATTTACTATTTCTCTCGAGAATCGAAGCAACCTTTCCTTGAAAAGACATGCTTATTCATCAGTCTTTTCATCTCTATTTTATTTCATGAATAAGCCTACATTTATTATCGTTTATTTACTTTTTCGTAAATAAAGCCACAAGATAATAAATATTCAAAATCTCCCGTGGAGTCTATCCAAATCATTAATTCCGTCTTTTGAAACTCAATTGTTTTAAAACATGTCTTTTCTTTATGATAAATCCATATTATCACAGATATTGTCTTTTTAGACACGATATTATGTCTTTAAGTCCTAGCAGACTTGAAGATCATATATAGAAAAATGAGTTCACGTCCATATTACCTCTAGATTCTATTTTCTATATAATCACATTAAATCAAATCATAAAGAAAAGAAAATCATTCTTTATTCCTTCTTTAAAAAAATAGATATATCTTAATGGAAATCTATTACATTTTGGATTTTTATTCTAAATTTAACAAATGAAGGTCTACTACATCTTTGGATCTTCTTGTTGGTGCCAGTTCTTTGTCGTCTCGACCTGAAGCAGCAAGCAAGACAATGGAATCACATCTGCTCTTCTCTCTCAGAAAGACCAGAGAATAGGCTGTTGTCAGCACGGGCAGAGATAGGAATATGTTCATCCTTCCTTGTGATACAATTCCTAGTTCTGTGCTGCCGTGAAAGGAATTTTTCTGCCCAAATACTTGGGTTAGAGTCGTCTGCACCGTCCAACTCTCATGTATAAAGGCCCTTCCTACCATCTCAAGGAAGCCCTTTTAAGCATGAAGAGTTCTGAGCTCTCTGATGTGTGTGTCAAAGTGGATCAACTTCATAGCATCCAAGATCACCGATGCCGGTTCTTGGAATTTTTGCCAGTTGGTCCCTTACAAACATCAGAAAGAAGAAGAGAATACAGTAAATGTTCTATTCTTATGGCAATTATTCATATGCAATTGAAGCTGAAACATTATGCACGTCAATAGGCGTATATTTCGTAAAAAATGCCACGTGGTATTCGGAAGTTGATGTTGTCAGAACCGAGAAAGTGCAGCATATATCAAGACAGTAATACAACAAAGTTCACATATACCCAAAATCGAGACGTGTTAATACAGTTATGCAACAAAAGTTTGAATATGCCAGGATTTATAAAGTTAAACTGTTTTTCATTTCATAATAAAAAAGACAGACACTAAAAGGCACTATTGCTATTATGTAAAAATGACGATCTTATGTCACGTCATTTCTTCTTCCCGCCATCAGCCTGGCGTAATGCAATGTTCAACTCCTCTATATTGTGGATCTCCGAGCGATACATTAGACGGAGGAATCCTTCCCTCTGTTCCAGTGTGCCACAATCTTTGAAAGACGATAGCCCACCTTGGGAACGAGCGAAGACTGCTGGGGTCAGGCCAAAGCAGTTCAGGAAGTTCTCCGCCCTCAGGGACGGGTCGACTTCCAGCAAATAGGTCGTAGGCACAGAATTTGACTTTTCTTCAGAAGCCTCGCCATCGAAAGTGAGGTTCACCTTCTTCTTTATGCTCTCCTTTGGCGCCATAAGAGTAGTGAATGAAGATGAAGGATAGCAACCTCATACCTATATATATACAATGAAGGTCGGTTCCCGTCGACTCTTCGTCTTCCCAATAAATGGGCGTGTATCACTTAACGAGGAAGAAAGTGAAAAGACTTTTCAAAAAAGTGCGTCCCATAAATAGGTTCATCGTTGGGAATGAACTGAGTATTTAATACTTTTTTAGTCAGGTTGTGCGACACTCACATTGCGCCGCACTCAGCATGCGCAGCCATCAGGTTGCGCAAACAATCATGATTATGCCGCATCTTGCCACACAATGCGTCAAAATTGTGCCCAAAATACAACATAAATTTTGAAGCGTCGTGCAACATGGGTCGACAGTAACCAAACCTTAAAAAAGGAGGCGCAAGTTATGAGTTGTGCCCTACCCTAAAAAGAGTGGGTACACGACGTCAGGAGCCGACCAAACCCTAAATAGGGTGATTGATGATCGAGTCTAATGCTTATCTTTTATGGTCGGGTTAACAGTCTCTCGTCATGATGACAGCAGAACGTACTGACACGCACGTCGTTGCTCTCTGCATGATGAAGCACGAGATACAGGCTCGACGAAGCCCTTTTATTTTTTAACATCGAATCTCTTGGGTGCCATTAGGGTTTGTCGAAGAAGCTTTTGAATCGGGAAGAAGAAGAGACAAAGTGGTCAAAGAAGGAGGTAGGGTCTCGAGAAAATTATGTTAGTGAAATAAAAGGTACAGAGTGTACAACTATTTATAGTCAAACAAATACGCAATCTATGCTGAAGAATCGGGCTCGAGTTGACTGGTGTAACATAGGCAGTCCCTTGGCGCAATCCAAACAAAACTAGTATAATTCAAAGTATTTCAAAGCTTCAAAGTACTTTCAAGTTTCGAAAACTTTGAAGGGGGTCTTGTAGAGGCTAAAAATTGAGCTGTGCCACCTATTAAAATGTTCAATCATCAGATGGCGCCAAATCATTACATTGCGCCAAACCATCAAGTTGCACAGCATCAGGTTGCGCCAACATCTGGTTGCACTGGAGTCAAGTTGCACGAGCTCTACGTGGCGCCCTTTCTCGAGAAACTATAACGGCATCATCATTGCCTGACAGCTGACAGCACAAAGATTAAGGAAAATCCATACGAATCCCGCGCAACGCGGCGCTCGAGAAAATTTTATCAGCATATAATTAATGTTGACAGCTGGTTCGTGCAAGTCATTATGTGGTGCGAGAATTAACCAGTACAGCACAGAAGACCTAGTCGAAGGTGCCAGTTGTTGAGTTGCGCCCATGCGTAGCCTGACAAGTTGGCGCCACTTGATCAACTCTTATTTTAAAGTAGGGTGACATGGCGCGTAAGCCACCAACTTCGCAGAGCGTGCCCACTACACTGTCTACGACCACGCGTATCTCAATCAAATGATGCCATGCGTCCACAGCAGTTGGTACAAACCGCTCGTGCAAGTCGCTACATTACGCCCATGTACAACCTGATAAATCTCGCACAAGGTGATCAAACAGTATTCAGAATAGAGTGATGTGGCACACAAGCCACTAACTTCACATAACGTGCCCACTGCACTGCTCACGACCACGCGCATCTCAATCAAATGATGCCACGCATCCACAACAGTTAGTGCAACCGTTTGTGCAAGTGAACTGGAGGTGCGCAACCTGTAGCGCGCAACCCATAATAACTGCTAAACAGTTATTTCAATCTCTATAAATAGAGTTTTAAATCAATCTCAAAGCATCAAGAGTGATCATAATCTTCTGCTAAAGTGCTGTTGCATCCTCCAAAGGCTCGTGTCTTCGATATCACATCGTCCAAGGGATAAAGTGATCTTCTTCTGATCAGATTCCTATAGTTGTACTTCCCCATAAATCAATTATACTATTGTATTCTTTTCTAAGTTTGTAATAAGACTTTTATTTTTGCAAACAAGGATTCCAAGGACGACTTGCTTATATCAGGAGATTCATCTGAAATCTCTCTGGATGCTGCAGACCGTTCACTCAATTAATAAAGAAAGGTGTGTCTTTCGTTTGGACTGATGAATGTCAGCAAGCATTTGAGGACATTAAGAGGTATTTAATGAACCCCCAGTTCTGGTTTCTCAAATGATAGGAATTTCTTTCTTGATGTACGTTCGAGCAATGGATCATTCATTTGGTGCCTAGCCCAGAAGAATAATGAAGGTCATGAGCAAGCAATTTACTATCTTAGCCACAGAATGATCGATACTGAATATCGATACAGTCAGGTGGAAAAAGAATGTCTAGCCTTGATGTTTGTCTTCCAAAAAATGTGTCATTACATCATAGGACAAACTATCCATGTTATATCTAGAGTCAATCCTCTGCGAGTCCTGATGAAAAAGCCTAGTACACTTAATTCTAGACTTGCTACATGGGCGATGCTGGTAGCACAGTATGATATGGTCTATGTTTCGTAAAAGTCTGTCAAGGGCCAAGCCTTGGCTGACTTCTTGGCTGCTCATTCAGTTCCTAAAAATTCAAAACTCTACGACGAAATTCCCGACGAAACTCTAGAGTCTAATATGGTTTCGGAAGGAATACTCGCTTGACATCTATTCTTTGATGGTGTATCTAGAATCGGACCCAATGATATCATCATCGCGGGAGTAGGGATTGTCCTTATATCCCCAAAAGGTTTATCCATTTAAAGAGCATTTCTCTGGATGAGCCATGTTTTAATAATGTTGCCGAATATAACGGTTTGCTCATCGGTCTCCAGTTAGCTAAAGAGCTGGATATCGACTATCTTGAAGTTTATGGAGACTCTAAACTGATCGTCAATCAAGTTAGAGGCACGTATGAGGTTCGACACCAAGATCTCATCCCCTACCAAGAAGCGGCACTTAAACTTATTGCTATATTATAAAAAGGTTTCTTTACTGAGTATGTAAGCCGAACGTACAATACGGAAGCTGATGCACTCATTAATCAAGCAGCAGTACTAGCTGTTCCTGTGAAAAGGAAACAATTAATCATCATTGCTAATCGAAAATTATTCTGTGTCGAGAATAATTTGAATATTGAATTCAGTAATACGGTTGAGGTTTGCAATAATAGTGAAGATTGAAGGACCCTCTTTCTCGACTTTGTAGTACATAACATCCTACCAAAAGATCCTTAAGAAGCAACAATAATTCGTTGTCGGTCACTTCGATTCTATTATAATCACTCATCCAAGACACTCTATCGTCGATCTTTTGACGGTATGCTACTGTGTTGTATTGCGGGTGAGGAGACAAAATAGATACTACGTGATGCTCATGATGGTATCTGTGGTGCACATCAGCCTGGTCCTAAGCTACAAGACCGTATTAGACGCATAGGATACTATTGGCCCACTATGGTGGCGGATGCAATTGAGTATGCAAGAAAATACCGAGCATGTCAAATCTATACAGATTTTATTCACTAACCGTCCAAATTTTTACATCCAACTGTAGCATCCTGGCCCTTTGATGGTTGGGGGTATGGATGTCATCGGTCCTATCAACCCGCCATTATCTCGAGGACATCGGTTTATCCTGGCTATAACCGACTACTTCTCAAAATAGGCAGAAGCTATTCCTCTAGATGAAGACAAGTAGTGCCATCAACTTCATCAAGCATCATGTGATTTATCGATTCAGAGTTCCTCGAAGAATCATTCATGACAACGGACCTAAGTTCGTAGGTTAGGCATTCACTCGATTCTGTAATGACACTCGAATCAACAATATTGCTTCTACAACTTATAATCCCGCAGCCAACGGTTTAGTAGAAGCATTCAACAAGATAATCATCAAACTTCTCAAGAAGTTCGTTTCTGCCAATAAACACAACTGGAGCAAAAAGCTTGGAGAATGCCTATAGGCGTATCGCACTACTGTACGTACCCCGACTGGTATACCCTTCTCTCTAGTGTATGGATGCGAAGCCGTCTTAGTATTGGAGATTCAAATTCTAACCCTGAGAATAGCTATCCCCAATGAGCTAACATTGGAAAATAATGATCATCTTCGACTTCAAGAGATTGAAGTGCTCGATGAGAAGCGGTTGCTAGATAAACAACATATTGAGCAATATTAAGCCCGTATTTCGAAAGCTTTCAACCGTAAAGTCAAATTACGAATATTTCAAAAAGGCGAGTTAGTCCTTACTGTCATTCGTCCTATAACTATGACGCACATGAGCAAAGGCAAGTTCGAGCCAAAGTGGGAGGGTCCCTACGTCATAAGCAAAGTCTTCTCTAACGGAGCTTACCAGCTGACCGGAATGGATAGTCGAATAGCCATGATGGCTATCAATGGGAAATTTCTAAAAAAAAAAAATCATGTTTGAAAGTATATATTATATTTTCTAGCAAAATATTGTATATATACAAATCTTAGAATTGTTATCTTTTATTCACTCATTCGCAAATAAAACTACAGATAATAAGTCCTCAAAACTCCTCAGTGGAGTCTAACCCAAATCTTATGGTACATCCTCAAAAGATTAATCCATAACATCCATTATAACATATCGTCACAATATCATCTTTTGAAACCCATTCATTTTAAAATATATCTTATTCTTGATCCCCAATTGATTTAAGGATAATCAACACATATATGAATTCACGTCCATATTACCTCTGAATTCTATTGCCTATGTCAATGACTTGTCACGTCCACATTACCTCTGATAACGTCGTCCCAAAAATAACATCACGTTAAGTTATATTCTGTCACGTCCAGGACCTTTGAAAAAATATAATAAGTGATGTTATTTTCAAAGAAATACGTCACGTCCAGCACCTCTGAATGTATTTCTACAACTTTATCTATTGCTTATGTTTCAAACAGATACATAATGTAACAGAATCACAAAACAACAACCTTTTTTATTATTTTATTTTCAATCTCAAGAACATAAATTATTACATTCCTGTTCAAAAAGATTATTATATTTTTTATTGGAACGGGATAATGAGGTCAGAAATTGTCTTCTTTAAAGCTTCGGCTCGCTCTACCCTGGTAGCAATCATCCGTTCTCTAGCTAAGTCCCTCATGAACTCTTTAGTTAATGGCTATATCGTAAGAATATGATGCTCCATCTCTGTATTTCGATCTCAGAGAAGGTCATCTTTTTGCCTATTCAGATCGTCCAGACGGCTTGAGGCAAATTGATACAGCTCGATCACCTCTTCCTGGCGCTTTCTAGCTCCTGTAACTGATGCATGGGTTCGGGCTAGTTCAGCTTCTAGCTCCTGGATGCGAGCCTGACCCTCAGTCACTTCTCTATCTTTCTTTGCTTCCTCGACCTTATAAAGTTCAATAGAGGAAGTGGCCTCAGCAATACCAGACTCTATATCTCCAGATTGTATCATGAACACTACCATAGAATTGTCCAGTACGGCTCACCGTTCCTCGTACTCACGAGCTATGGCCTTACACTCGGCATCCACCAATCTATTTATATTTCCCCTTATCAGCTCCTGGTAAGACTGGATAGGCTCCTTGAGCCCCGTTAGGATCTGCTCTAAGGCACTTGCCCTTTCAGCATCGCTAAGGTTGTGTATGGTGTCAATTAGATAGAGAGAAGATGTTCTTACAAAATCATAAGAATAATCCTTCTCTAGGGCCAAATGTACCAAAGAACGTGGAGAGCTGAAGAAGGCATCCATATAAGTATGGATAATGCCGCTCATTACCGCTTGCACACGGGGTATCGCTGCTGCAGCTGAAACCCCTCTTTCTATAGAAGCCGGAGGAATATTGACAACCAGTGCAACATCGGCATATGTAGATTTTGGTGCAGGCATTCATGACAAGCTTCTCTCTATGGCATGAGTCCCAGTATCCAAAGGAGCTATAGTTGAATTGAGGCTAAATGCGGTAGAGGCTATTGGGACTTCAGTAATCGTCCCTATATGACTTGTTGTAATGCAAAATAAAATCTTTATATAACATGTCATCGAATAAGAAAAAAGGACAATGGTGAATAAAGTCAAAAAAATTACCTGGGTTGGTAGGAACGTAAGGAGTGTCGAAAGGTGCAACATTTCTTTCTGTAATGATTCTTTCTATTATAGAAGCAGATACTGCTGCACCTGCTTGGCTGCTTTCTGGCTCTGAGCCTCCTGACATGAAGCGGCTGCTACTAGCCTCTGAGCCAGCATAGCTGCCTCTAGCCTCTGATTCGACTGGGCCCGCCTGGGCTTTCAAGTCTGCCCCCTTTATTTCAAAGACGTGTTCGATAGGGGCCTGAATCCCCTCAGCATCAGTATCAGGGTTCTCATCACTCTCGGGGCCTTCTAGACCTTCAACAAGGTCTTCATCACCCTCATCGTCATTATCTGGACTTTCATCGCCTTTAACTTCAGCATCAGAGTTCTCATCGCCAAGCGGTTCATTGAAACCCTGATCATATTTGCTAGGGCTTTGGTCACCCTCATCTTTAACAGGGTACTCATCACCCTCAGCTGTAATCTGGCTATTTTTGGCCATCAGATTCTGACCCTCCTGGGTTGCTATTTGATCTTGGCTTGATTTAGCCATTGAAAGATCTGAGGCGGCATCAACAGGGTCCTCCTCGATTGGCTCGTCTCCATAGTCAAACTCTTGCAATACCTCTATAATCTCTTCATCTAGTGGAGGTAGCTCGCTTGGTGCAACGACCGCAGTAGTATGGGTTGTAGAAGGAGCAGGAACTTCTGCAGTCACCTCCTTTCCATCTCGGTCCCCAATGCTCTCAACCAGGACTGATGCTTCCTCAGGAATGGCGATTCTCGAAGAATCATCAGAAATCAGAGGAGACGTGAGACCAGCTGAAGCAAGCGTCGTGACTGCCTCTACAGATAGTGGAATATCGGCCTCAACGATCACTGGCTCTAAAATATTAACCGAAGGGATGTCTACTGCAGCAACTGGAGCCGGTTCACTAGTTGGTGGGAGTTATAGAAACGAAGAAAGGTCAATACAAATTGCTAAAGGATTAACATCTAACAACTCTGGTTGAACTAAGAGACTAAGGATATAACCTTGTGGAGAGGATACGCCTCCAGGTGACGGTGGTGATGGCTCTTGACTAGGAGACTGCCTTAGCGAGGGAGGAATAAGAGAAGCTTCTACCTTCGCTTTCATAGTTCTCGTTACCAATAATTTTCTTCTCGCTGCCCGCTTGAGTAGTGGTTGTGGGGAAACGACAGCAGCAGGTCGGTCTTATGACACTTCAAGAGCAATCTGCTCTCTACTTGACTCCTCCACCCTGCTCTCCTTTTGGGCAGGAGATGGGGTGGTTCCTATGAAAGAAGTTGTTCCCCCAGGTGAGAGCCTCGCTTCCAGCTGCCATATCTGAGCCCTTGTCCTCACTACAGGCTTCTTAACAACAGTCGCTTCTTTCTTCTTCTTTCTTTTCCCCTTAGGAGGAGAAGGAAGTTCTTCATGAGCTGACTGGGAGGATGAAGCCCCAGTCTTCTGTTTTTTACCACCTTCCTTTATGGGAGATTTTTTCTTTCTGTTTCTTTAAAGTGACAAGTAGTGCACCATGTACCTCGTTGTGGAAACCCACAAGTGTAGCCTCTAGAGGGTCGTCAGCGGGAGCGTTCTCCTCGGCTTCTGCAAATTCCATGGCAGCTTCAGTCCCTTCTCGTGACCTTCTCATGCCAGCAAAGCTATATGATAGAGAGTAACCTTCTGGTGTTGGCTAAGGTGTAGAAGGTTCGTATGTATTTAACATACGTGGGCCTACCACAAAAGTAGCGGAGGGCATAGTAAATACGGCTTTAGTGCCTCTCGTACTGTAGTATCTCCATCCTCGAGCCCCGTCAATTAAATGCCCAAAAGCTTGAAGGCAGGTGGTCAAATTCCCGACGTGCATCTAGTCTTAGCCGAACTGACGAGCGAATCGGCTAGACAAGTATGGTTTAAGATAGCACTCATTCTCGAACCGATACACCATATGGAAAGGTCAGATCACCTTCAACCAAGAGAAGGCTGCTGGAGGTAGACGAGTACCCATTGACTCTAGATCCATGAGAGGAGCCGGGGAAGCTCTCATATCCAGGTAGGGGGAGCGATGCAAAAGAACTTTTAGTTGGAGCCTATGTTAAGTGCTTGTCTATAGTCAAAGAGTGAGTCCACCTTCTATCGGGATGCAGCATATCTACCGATAAAATCTCTTCCACTGGCATCGAGGGATGGATCCATCAAAGTGGGATAGTGTAATGTCAACCAGCCAAACAAATAAATGAATGCCATTTCGATACGAGGAAAGTCATCTCGAGTACCGAGTTTCTCCATCATAGAGGTCGTAAATGCACGGAGACCCGCGTTCAGTCGACAGTCATGGCAGAAAGGATATCCATCCTGTACCTGAAAACCAAACGTACTACAGCGAACAGCACGCCTCGGTAGATGCGATCGCCGTGCTGGCTCCAGGAATCACGAACCATCGCAACCAAAAGAGAGAAAGCCTGCCAAGGTAGCCTCCCGAGACATGGTTATACTACCTTGTCTTATATAAGTTTAGATAGGGGTACCGGCGGCATAACTCTGCCAGTCTTTTTCTAGTTCGTTATTAATATATCTGGACTTTTCTATCAGCCTTTTCATGGTCTAGTTGTCGAGTAGCTCAAAGCAACGAGGCATATACTCCATATGTTCTTGCACCTTAATCTCTGCGACATGCCCCAAGAAGAGGTATAACAACCATTTGGACGTATAGCATGTCCCGACAGCCTTACTCTTATAGAAGTGAGTGCATATCATGAAATGACATAGCAACTCATCAAAAACTACCACCATCGGGGAGTTTACTTTGGCCAGAGCCTCCAGTTCTTCTTCAGCTGGCACATACTCTTCGTAGGGTTCTCACCCATTGGTAGATGCGATAAGAACTGCATTTCATGTAGGACAAAGCCTATTTCCCTGTGCGGAGTAGTGAAGATGCCAGTTCTATTGTTGTACCTCTCCACCAAGGCTAGGAACATGTTTGAGTTGGTGCGGATGCCACAGGAGGTGGTTAAGACAACTTCATAAAGCCCCAACTCAAGCAATTTGTCCTTGAAATTGTTAGAAGCCTATACTGAGAGTCGATTCTAGCGCTTAATGTCTGGATGCATCAAACCCGTCAGCCTTGGGTTTGGGGCAGGATACGCTCAGATGAATCTTCGGCCGGTACACAACTTGGCTTCAAACCTCTTAAGTGTGTTCTGTGTTTCTCCGAAGAACTGAAGAATATATCTTTCCTCTGGTTCCTAAATCTGTGATATATCCATCCAACCCTAGCCTGTTGGAATGAAGTTATGTGCCATGACATCTTCCAAAGATAGCTGGCATGGGCGTATCGGGACAGAGACATATTCCTCACCATTTCTGTGAGATATACCAGTCTGTCCCCTCTCTTGAAGGCCCAAAATTCTTGTTTTGACTTGGACCGAGAAGCCTCTTTAATTGCCTCACCAAATAAGAAAGTTGTTTCTTATGGGGAGCCTAATCCACACTTAGGAAAGGTTCACCGTTCATCAAGCATAATAAAGTCCTTTCATCTTAGGACTCTAGGAGATCTCGCCTGGTAGCCGGTCTATTAGGGTCAAATTGTGGAAATATGATATATGATAGGTCTTCCTGGTATTCCGATACACGAAAGACAGAAGCCAGTATCTCAATATTAGGGTCTTCCCTGAGGTCAATTACAAAAGGAAAGGAGAGTTAAAATCATGAAGAAGTATTCTTATAAATTAAGATAATTTAAGTGATTTTCAACTCTGCGTAAATCATGGATGTCACAATACATAGAGTTTTAGTCTCTAGTTTGCACATGCAGCATGACAATTCCTAGTTTATACATGCATCATAACAATTCCTAGTTTGCATATGCAGCATGACAATTCCTAGTTTGAGTATGCAGTATGATAGTTCTTAGTTGGCGTATGCAGTATGACAGTTCTTAGTTTGCACATGCAATATGATAGTCTGTGATTTGCGCATGGATCAAGCAGTTCTGTTTCGCACAGCATGATAATATATGTACTATTTTTTGAATCATAATACGAAGCACGCCGCACATTTTGAGTAAACAAGGAGTGTGCGATTCGTGATCGATGTATTTTGGCCAACACTCTGAAAGAGGTGGCGTATTTTGAAATTGGCGCAGCGCAAACCAACACTCTGAAAGAGGCGATTGATGCTGGCTATAGTTTATACTGTAAGCGAATGGCACTGGCCATGGTTCGTCTTCTCCGACCGATCATTTACCTTCGAGGGCAGGATTACCTTCCTCGGATCTCGCCGACGGTGGCGCATGCCTTGGCGCCCTCAGTAATGGAGCTCACGACGATGCTTTGGCCACACCTTTGCCTTCTCCATTGCAGACTTCTTTGGTGCCATTTTCGGTGGTGGAGAAAGCTTGGAGAGCTCGGAAGCGGAAGAAGGAGATGAGAAGAGTTTGAGAGAGAAAATTTTGAGAGAAGAAGTTTCTCTCTCCTTTCAGTGGGCTATTTATAGCCTAAGCATATGTGTAACGGTTGCGCAAATTGTACACGAAACAGCGTGTTGGTTAGGATTCTCTTTGCGCACAAAATTTGCTGAAATGCTTTTTGTTCAATGTATTTCAAATTTTAGAAGTTTTGAAATTTAAAAACTTTGAAGGAGGTATTGTAAAAGCTTTTAAAATGCCAAAGGAATGCATTGTGCCATTTACAGATAGCGCCAGGCCCTATCCATCAAATGGCATCCAATATCAAATAGCACCTAACATAAAATAGCGCTCGGACATCGGATAGCGCAAGCTACCACGTGGTGAGCTTCCTCGAGAAGCTGAGTCATCAGTCATAATGGTTGACAATGTAATAGTAGAGAAAAATCCTTTCGAATCCTGAGCGCATGGCGCTCGAAAAGGTTGTGTCAGATCCATCATAATGATGGTTGTCAGTTCTCCACACCATTTATCATTGGCACAAAATGATCAAATCCTCACAAAAATCAATTCTTAGTGCATTTCACAATTGGCGCCTATCAACAGTATGCGCCATTTATCAACTGGCACCAATCATTCAACTTTCATCCAAAGCAGTTAAAGATGACGTAGCACACACCATTAATTTTGAAGAATGTACACGCAATACTGCCCATGACCAAGCACACTTCTCTCACAGAATGCCATGCGTCCCATGCAGTTAAGCTTACCGTTCGCGCAAATAGATGAACTAGAATATGTTGCACCAAACAGTGTATAATTAGCCTATTTTTGTACTGTGCGCCAATCATTGTAACTGCTTGGCAGTTATTCCAAAACTCTATAAATAGGGTTCAAAATAACTTCTTAAGGCATTATTAATGATCATAGTCTTTTGACAAAGCTTTCACAGCACATTCAAGCGCTTTTCCTTTCGACATCGCATCGTCCAAGGGATAAAGTGATCATCTTCTGATCAAATTTCTATAGTTGTACTTCCCCATAATAAAGTTATATTCTTTGTACTTTTCTTAGTTTGTAGTTAAGTTTTTTCGAAAAACTTTTATTTTTGCAAACAACTGATCCTAAAGCAATAATAGAAAAATCACCTAATAAGATGTATGCTTCACAAAAGTACTTGGTGTTGGTTTAGGCGAATGGATCTTGATCGATACGACGAGAGGATAAGTACTGATTCCCCACCAGATTGCTTGCAAGTTCAGGGATGAGTCTGCTCATGGCAGAGTTTCACTTTCGCGTTGAGGCATAGAATTCCATAGTGTTTCGAGGCATGCGACCGTACTGGGTTCGGCATACAATATGAAGATGTTTCGGCCATGAGTTATTGGACGTGATATAAAGACATGATGTATGGAACAAGATCCTTTGTGAGCTAGAGAGATCATGAGTGTTGTAAACCAATTGGCATATTGAGTTGAGCTATTCAAGCCTTTGTATTTTGCTTCATTATCAATAAAAAGAATTTTATTTTATATTCTGTTTCCTTCTGCTGCGAATGTTATCAATTTGAGATAAAATCTGTATGAACTTGTCATCTTGCCTCGTACGAGAGCAACTCCAGGCTCGTACGGCATTATGCCCCAGCGATGATGATGATTCTAGTAAAATCGATGCGAGGACGAGCAATTTTTTGGGTCGTGGCATGACAAGTTGGTATCAGAGCGGTTCCATCTTCCGAACCGCAAAAATATTTTTGACCCTAAGTTGCTTCCGCTATCAAAATCAGTTGGCCTATGTTACTTTTGCAACTGTATGGCTTATGGAACTGCTCGATGCTACACTGGATGTTCCATACAATAAGTCTAAATACTTGCGTGTGTCTTGGTTGCATACGTTTGGAATGTACATAATGTCGTTGATTAATGCTGCGAAATATTGGTTGCATTAAGTGCAACGAGTTGTACGATGTTTGTAGCATCGATGCAACAAGTCGAGCTACGGGATGTTACATTATGTATAGTTATGCAAATAAACATTGAATGTGTTGAAAGGATTCGAGTAATGACTTTGAGTATCGAGAATGAATCATTGCACGAGTTGCAACGAATGAGATTGAAAGAAATTACAAAGTGATAGTTATAAGTTGAGTTGGTCGTTAAGTCGAAATTGTGTAGACGAACATATAAGTTGGTTGAGTTGTGTCGAGCTTCGAGTAGACGAACGTATATATTGGATAAATGTTGAGTTGAGCTTTGAATAAGAGATTGTTGCGTGTGTGTTCGGTATGATCACCGAGGCATGGTTAGAGAATAGATGTCGGGAGAAATGGTTAGTACATTGCAAGAGAAATAACTTAAGTTTTGAGTGGTATATGCCATACCACATATTCGATCAGTGCATCGGAGTATTGTGTCGATGGTGATAGGCTCGAATTCTGAGTGGTATATGCAATACCACTTAGCGATAGCTATGTCGAACTATTTGGTGACTTGCGATAGATTGTGTCAAAATAATTATGCCGATCGCGATAAGATTGTCCGTAATGGATACAATAGTTTCGAGACTCGAGTGGGAAAGGTTCGATAGGAGTCGATGCAAGAATGCTTTAATGGATTGAGTTAGTTCGATCAGGCACGGACTCACATCAATGGATGATGAGTCGAACGAAGACTCGTTAGGCTTGAGTTGAATGGTAGGCTAAAAATAGCAAAAGAATTTTACGTTGAGGAAATAATTGGCTCGGTCGAATTTGAGTTGAGTTAGTACGAAGACTTGTTCGAAACGAGTTGAGTACATCCGAAGAATTGTGCGAACAAAATTGAGTTAATGCGAAGAGTTGATAGCATGATTTGGAAGTTCGATAGGGAATACAAGAATAGATATAAAAAATAAAAATCGTGTCACTTGATGATGATAGTTAGCTACAACGAGACGAATATTGATACATGCAAGACTTGATTCGTATTCAAGTTCGGATGATAACAATGATTGCAACGAATTGGAATTTATGAGAAAGAAGATGTTCAGTTATGCACATCGACGACGGTATTGAGGCGTATCAGAGACGATGTGGAACAACTCGGAGAACTTTGATCGAATGAACAAAAATGATATTGAGCATTGTTGTTGGGTGAATAAGATGCAAGTTGAGTTGATGTCAGTTCGGATGGTAGTAATGATTACAACGAATTGTAATTTATGCAAAAGGACGATAGTACTTGTCTAAAACACAAAATGAGTTATGCAAGGTGAATGTTAGTAAACATACTTGAGGATGTTAGAATGTGTCAAGGAATCTGGAATGGATTATATATTACTTAGATAAAAATGAAAGTATCTTGATTGTTTCAATGATAACCAAAACGTTGATGTCCTTGTCTGGTGTAAGCGCAACTCCAGTCTCGCATATGCGTCACGTCGGATTAGGGTATCATTCCGTAGGAGCGCTGGCATGGTGATTCATGTCCAACGGGTATGATCAAACTTACGGGAGATCATGACGTGGCAGTTGGATATTTGACTGGTGGTTTGATGCGAAGGTAAATTTGAGGATTGTTACGATAAGTATAGAGTGTGTCAAATATGGACCGTGCATAGATAGACTCATACCCGAGGCGAACAAATGTTGCTTAGTTAGCAATAATTAATGGTAGTACATGAGTAATTCAGATGGTAGCGGCACATCAGTTACGCGGGTAGGATGAGGTATTGTGAATTTGAAGGATTATGTCGAATTTGGGTAAAGTTCTATAGGAATTGTCGAGAATTGATTTGGCTCTGAGATAGAATATAACATGGTTCGTAGTAACTGTCCTTCAATAATAATCTTCAATTATCGAGCTTAGCTTCGGAGCAGCTGACCCTAGAAGACTTGACCGCCAAATCAAAGTGAATGTTGAAGTCCCATAGGATGACCCTAAAGAAGTCACATAAGGAATCGCATTGAGAATAAATGAGGATGTAGTGCATGTTGATGATAAGTCTAGACAATCGGATAAGTGTTACGAGATTTGATAGAACAGCCTTGGGCTATATTAATAGGGATAGACTCTGAAGATTGATCGAATAAGTACTCGAGTGGTTTGCTAGTCGATGATCGGATAGATGTTGAACGTAATTAGCATATTGATGCGGATAGGCGATTATGAGAATTATGTTGTGCACGAAAGCAAGAATAAGAAAATGATCCTAAGATTGTATCATAGATCTTGACTTAGGTAACGGTTAGACTCATATGCGTTAAGTAAACGATCTATGTTTACGAAATGAACTAGTTAGGATTGATTTAAAATTTGGGTAAAGGATTGTATTCGATCGAGAATCGAAGATGAACGTATCGTAAGAGACCTTGGGTCAAAAAGATTGCTGCCTTTGAGTATCGTAGACTCAAGTTGACCTCTTGTGTCGGGAGGATATCAGCATAATGTTTGGATAAGTTACCTAGCGGGGGTAGCCCAAGATACGATGTATAAATAGTTTCGAGAACGTGAATCGTATTGGGATAGTTGCATGCGAATCAAAGTATAA